>PVLD010010321.1:16076-71534 GCA_004027595.1 Dinomys branickii
GACTAAATTTGCATGTCTGTATATGGGTCCATACATCTACAATTCGAAGATATCAATGGATAAAGCAACAACTACTGTTGAGACCATATCACCTTGTCTATAGATTAGTTGTGATTGTACTATTTTCTATGATAATGGGTGTCTGTTTGTCAATATGTTTTTGTACTTTTATGTTTCTAAAAAAAAATAAAAATAAAAATAAAAACCATGACAAAGTTTAAAAGACCAAAACTGAATTGTGGTTCAGGAATTTTGACGTACTGAAACCTAGATGTTTTCAACATGAAAATACGGGAAGTCAGCTTCTCTCTTCCATGTTGTGCCACATTTCTGTAGCTGTTTCTCACATGTATCTTCGTGAGCACAAAGCATAGAAGATCAGCAAGCCTAGCATCTCCTGGCATCTTCTGCTCCCAAATGGTTCAGAGAGTTTAAGGCTCACTGTAGGATTAGAATTCAGGCAAACCCATATAGCATGATGTCTTCTTTTTCCTTTCCCACAAAGCCCTTACAAATTAGAATAAAATAAAAATTCCAAAGAAGCAAATGAAATATATTCTTATATTTAGTCCGCAAGCCCAAAATTCTCTTGGAAATTGATACCTTATGTCTCTTAAACAGCTTTTAAAAGTGCAAAGACATGCTAAGTGGTCAAGCTGCAGCTATGTCTTTCTGTCAGCAGGGTTTTCAGTATCTTTGCAAAACTTGTGTCCTAGATGGAACGAGCTCCTTAAAGGCAGGTTACTTGTTTTTTTTTTTTGCGGTACTGGGGATTGAACTCAGGACCCTGCGCTTGCTAGGCAGGTGCTTATTCCACTGAGCTATATCCCCAGCTCCAAGGCAGGTTACTTGTACCTTTTAAGGAAGAGATAAAAAATGTAATAGTTGTTCAATAAATAAGTAAGGGATTGAGTGCAAAAAGGTTCTGAGGTATTGTCAGAAGCTAGCAGATTTGTTGGTTGACACATTTTTAGTTCTGACAGCACAAATGATTATTGTAAAGATGAGCTTATGCAATAAAGATGAATTTAAAATTAAATACATTTTACTTATTCACCATCATGACAAACCAGGTTTATTGCTATTTTGTCAGACATTTGTGCTACATTTGGTTTTTGTGATGGATAAGTTAATAAAGCATTACTTTTACAACAGCCCAAATAATTCATACCCATTTGAACAACCTAGATGTAGAGTGGGTTGTGGGTTCTAATTCATTTTGTCTCAAGCATATCGGATATCTCATGGATCTTATAGATTAATAGTTTTATCAATACCCTTCTTTGCACTGAAAATTAGAGCATTTTTTTCAGAGAACCCTACCTTAAAAACCAGATAAAGTTTGAAGCAAAAAGTAGCTGTTCTGGTGTTTCAAACTGATATTTTGATTTTATTTTGGACATATGGTTAAATTGCCAGTTGCAGAAATAGTACAAAGACAATCTTTATATCCCAAATCATCTGGATTAAGCAGCTGGCATGATGTTCATTATTATACTAGTTTAATTTACATATTCTAAAAATAGGGATATTCTCTCCTTTTTATTTTAAAAATAAAGGAAGAAAACATATTAACAAACACATCCATTTACAAAACAGTGTAAGAACGATACAAAAAATACAGAGTTGCAGACAAAGTGGTAGGAAATTAACAATGGTTGTTGTATTACTATTGATATCTTCAAAGTGGTTTCTCAGGAAAACAAATAGGGATATGCGATAATGATCAAACCAGTAATCATTAACTGTTCCTTTCAGTAACACAATGGAAGAAAATAGTACAACTGTCAGCTATCCTGTATATACATACATACATAATTTCCCCTTTCCCTGCTCCTTTCCCACACTCCAGTTGCCCCTTACTTTCGAGCATTTTCCTTTCATTTCACAATGTCTATCATACTTTGTAGTTTTTATTCACTCTTTCAGGTTCTTTGTGTGTGTGTGTGTGTGTGGTACCAGGCATCAAACTCAGGACCTTGTGCTTGCCAGGCATGTGCTTATTCCTCTGAGCTATATCCCTGGCCCCTTCTTTCAGGTTCTTACACTAGTAAGACAATACGTTGCTTACACAAGCAGGTCTGATTTATTTCACTTATGAGTGTGGTCTCTAGTTGTGACCATTTACCTAGAAAGGCCTCGAGTTTATCTTTCTTTATACCTGAGTAATACTCCATTATATAGAAGTACCACAGTTTTTTTATCCAATCCTCAGTGGATGGACATTTGGGTTGCTTCCACAATTTAGCAGTTACAAATTATGCCACTATGAACATGGGTGCACAAATATCACTGTGATATGATGTTTTCAGATCTTCTGAGAAAATACCCAGCAGGGGAATAGCTGGGTTGAATGGGACCTCTAGACCTAGTTTGCTGAGGAATCTCCAAACTGATTTCCACAGTGATTTCACCAGTCTGCATTCCCACTGGCAGTGGAGAAGAGTTCCTATTTCTCCACAGCCTGGCCAGCATTTGTTATTGGTTGATTTCTTAATGATAGCCATTCTTACTGGGTGAGGCGAAATCTCAATGTTGTTTTAATTTGCATTTCTCAAATGACTAATGATGTTGAACATTTTTTCATGTATCTATTTGCCATTTGTATTTCTTTATCTGAGAAGTGTGTATTCATCTCAGCTGCCCATTTTTAGATTGGTTCTTTGAATTTGGAGGGGCTGATGATTTTTAAATCTTTATATGTTCTAGATAGAAGAACTTTGTCCAAGGAACAGTCAGCTAAAATTTTTTTTCCCAATTTGTGGGTTTTCTTTTTACTCTGCTCATGATTTCTCTAATTATCTCCCAGAAAAATAACATGCACATCAGTGCATTAACATTACTACATATAATTCACAAAATCTGAGCAAGCTTATCATCAGTGCCTATGAGTTATTTGTTAGTTTTCATTCTACCAGAAAGAAAAGCCTGTCTTTATCTTAACATCATTGTCTTTCTCATGTCTCTGTCTTTGTGTGTGTGTGTGTGTGTGTGTGTGTGTGTGTGTGCATACTCAGTCAACATACCCTCTTTACTAGCTCTATATTGGATTAAATTACTATACAAGAAATGAAGCAAAAAAGAGAAAAAAAAGAAAAAGAAGAAACAAATTGATGATTAATAATCATGGAAACAGGAGCTTATATCCATTTCACTTTGTGTATACAGGAAAATTAGGCATTGAATATTTTCTTTACTCTTATCCTTTCAAATGTAGCATTGGACACTTGTATTTCAGCAAAGATTAATGAGATATTTAAATGGGAAACATTAAAATTATAAATTATGAGGTGTATATGTGTTTAATTTTAAATTGTCTTTCTCTTCACCAAAATGCTCTTCATAATTTACTGTACTGAAGAAAGTAAGTTGTTATCGCTTGTAATTTGAAAGAATAGTCTGAAGGGTATATGAAAAGTTTGGGAGAAATACAACACTTTAATTTATTGCTTTGTCATTTTTAGAAAGTCGTTTTTACAACAATGACCATTTTCCTCACTTCCCGGCCACAAGAGTAGACCAAAGAGGTTGTCTGCATGCTGTCAACTACATTTGACCTTCCTTTTTAGAAAAATAAAAGATACTACTTTTTCTTGCTGAAACTGCTGAATTACAGCTTGTTGACTGGCCATAATCATTCAGCGAGTGACTTACTGGGGAAAACCCTCCCTCCCTATGACTCCTGAAGAGGAATGAGATCTGGATGAGCAATTCCTCCATGTGATGTATGAAAACATACAGGGCTATGAATAAGCATCTTTCCCGTGCACGAGGCTGGTGACAGGTGCGCGTGACCAATACAGCTGCACAGTTTGCATGCACAAAGGCCTGAGCTTTGGGTTAAAGTTGTGTTGTCATCATCTTGAAATTATTAATGTGAGGAGTTTTGATGAAAAGGATCCTGCAATTTTATTTTAAACTGGGACACAAATTTTGTAACTGATCTTAGTCAATTGTGTATTAAACTGGTAGTCACATTTTACTAGTTATTCCTTTGGGTTGATAAAATAATGTCTATTTAGGCAATAATTTGAACATTCCAATTAAATAAAAGTAAATCAATCTTCTTTAGCACATTTAATACTTAACCAAGCTTTGTGATCTTCTGAATTTGACAATAAAAAATAATTTATGATATGACAAAAGTTTACTATATTATGATTACAGCAAACACTAATTAATATTTTTTTCTTATGTTGCAATTACTATTTTTGTCTGTTATGATGTCTTCTTTTCCTTTCATTCTTTCATATGTATTAAAGTTATAATCATGTCCAGCATTTTATCATATAAAAATAATTTCCATCTTAGTTCTTTTTCTCTCATTAAGGAATGAATTCATCTTAATTTTAAAATCTTTGTTTCAGAATCACAAGAAATGGTTACCATACAGTCATAGCTTACACTATTATGTGCGTCTGTGTGTAATCCAATATTTGGCTGGCAGAGGAGAGAGAAAAAGTAGGTAGAAAAAGAATGTCAGCAGAATAAACAAATAAACAAGAATAAAACAAGAAAGAAGAAAAGAAGGGAGATAGGAGGACTAAACTCAGAGAGAAGAGAAAAAGGGAGATAAAAGGAAGAGAGAGAGGAACAAAGGGAAGGAAAGTGGAAAGAAGGAGGAAAGTGTAAACCTAATTTATCTGTTTAGTTTTTGCACTGTTATTTTTTCTGACTTCCGTATCCATTCATATGAAAGTGATATCAATATCCAATGAGAAATTTCAACAATTATCATCATGGTGTAGAGCAGTGATATTTAGAGAATACCATTTGAGATTTTTATAGACAGAATTTATAAATAGTTCCAAAAATTCACAAAGCAATCTCGTTGTTGTCTATTTTTAAAAATAAGTAGAAATCTAATGTTTTATTTTTCCATACACATGATTGAATTTAATAAGATATTACTTAGTGTTACATAAAGAGGTACATTGATAACACTTCTTCACACAGGTAAAAATTCAAATGTTGATATCCTCAATATCACTGTACAAAGAAAACAAAAAAAAATGACAATTACATTGAAATCTATTGCTAGAGGCATTTTTATTTTCTCAGAATGGGCTTACCATTTTTTGAATCACTCAGCTTTTATTTTTATAATTAAATTTCAGCCAATGCAAATTAATTTGTACACTATATAAATTCTACAATGAAAATCTACAGTCACAAGTATGATGTCTACTTGCCTCCGTGTTAATCAGCACCTAGGAATGACAATGGGGAGCGCCGTTAGATGTTTCCTAGGTTGTGTTTTTAGCTAGCCAGATGCTTGGAAGTTGTAATATAAAGTTATTAATTCCAACATTGAATTTTGGATATGTTGTATAACTAATTGTTTCCAATTCAATAAAAAGATGGGAATAAACTTGATTTCTTAATCAATAATTTAGTGGTGAGCGATTTGTTTTAATAGTTGTCATCCGTCTTGGTTCTGATGCTTTCAAGAGAAGCAAGCTATTGTGGATGTAATATTTTATTACAATGTGAATGTAAGTACCTGCACAGGTTCAAATCTTACCTGCTTCCTACCAGCTATGTGTCTCTGAGGAAATTAACGCTTTACTTCATCTCCCTCTCCCCTATTTCCCTCACTTCCTTTCACACTTCCCAGCACAGAGGCTGAACAGCTGCTTACTGAGTGTTGGGACCTGGGCACCAGCGATGCGTGCCACTTCCAGATTTCATCATAAATTTCATCGAGTGCTTATCGCAGAGCCCTCTTGCTAAACATAGTGCAGCACGATGGAAAATGGCTGTTTTGAATCACTTCTAGGGCCAGAGCTTCATACTAATAAAGAACGTTGATTTGATACTATATGGGAAAAAAATCAACTTCCTTTTATTGAGCAAATCACTGGGATTTTGAAATTTATGTTTTAGCTGCCTGACCTTCAGTAAATATCCTTTCACATTTCACTCCTTTGTTGCTTGCTTCTTCTCTTCCTTCTTCCTTCTTACCTCCTCTTT
The DNA here is from genome assembly GCA_004027595.1 of Dinomys branickii. Taxonomy (NCBI): domain Eukaryota; kingdom Metazoa; phylum Chordata; class Mammalia; order Rodentia; family Dinomyidae; genus Dinomys; species Dinomys branickii. The sequence goes on from PVLD010010321.1 coordinate 22,050, forward strand.
CTTTCATTTTCTTTTTTCTCTTTAGTTTTCTCCATAATTTTCTTTTTATTTAACAAATATTTATTTGTCGCTTCTGAAATGTATTGGATGTACATGTCAACTTACATGTGGTTTCTCTTTTCCAAACCTCTAAAACGAATGCCTCAAAACATAAAAAGAAAACCAACCTGTTGCAAAAATACTCATTAGGGCATTATTGCAACAATCGAAAATGACATGAAGAAACAGTTTTCCAGATACTTTGGTGGTAGACTTGGAGTTGGAAGATGAGGACAAAAATTACTGAAGACAGACTCCAAACTTCCCCAAACTGGTTCCGTAAGTCATTGTATTATTTGTAAAAAGAAAAAAACAAAAAGGCTTTGAGATGTTGTGCCTTTGACTTTCTCTGTTTGAAAACTGTTTAAAATCACACACTGAGCAGCTTCCATATTATGCTTTCTATATTTACAGACTGCTGCACACTGTTGTGACAATTCCCTTTGAAGTCACTCTCAGTGGTGTATGGGTTGATGAAAGACACTCCTGTAATCATTCTGAGTAAGTCTGGAACACGGTAAAGGAAAGAGGGATCATGGGAAATAGTCTGACTAGGTCTTCAAAAGGCCTTTTCTGTCCCTGTTAAAAAGTGTTCATTCTTAGTTACTACCCTCTTAGAAAAAACTGTGACCCTCAGGAGTTTTATTTGGAGCAACATGAATGGTTTTACTTTCAATAGTTACAAGGCAAATGACAGGTTATATTTAATTTTCTATATCTTTATTTACATAAGCTTTAGCGATATCCCTGCTTTCTGTATAATTTGATTTATTTTGGGGCATCAGAAGGAATCTATTGAAACTGCACATGGGAATTGCTTACTTGTACAGCAAAGCGTGTAACATAGAGCAGAATAGTAAATAATACTTAGTTTTAAAAATCACAGAATACTTTAAAAGGGAATTGTGGTCATTTTTGTAGAAGGATACTTTAGACAAATGCAAAAAATACTAGTTGAATTATAAGCAAGTCAGTGTTTGGAACATAGCGCTGTAATTTCCATAAATGTCCTAAAAGAAGTACTAATGAATTAAAATTCCCTGAGACTTCTGATGGTAAATACGCAAATGCGTGAACATGATGTGAATCACATAGACATTATTACAGAATATAACCACAGATTTAAGAAGCAGAATATGATGTACTGTTTTACAATCATTCTTATTTCAATATTTTAAATAATAGTGTCTATTTGTTTGTTTTTTCAGTGGTAAGTCTATAGCCAAGGCTTATTGAACAGAACAGAGAACTTCAAATTCTCATTCTACCTTCATATCATTTGTGGGTCGTAGGTTGCTCATGAAAGGAGTTAGGGTAATAACAGTAACAAGGATGCCTGTCTGATTTATTTGCTAAGTGACGAGTTCTCTATACTGGACTCCAATCATGATATTACAACTTTTAGCCACATGACCATAGGAAACCTGCATGTGCTCCAGTTTTCTTAGCTATAAAATTAAAGGAATAAAAGCAATGCCTCTTCATAGAAGGACTGTGAAGCTTCATGCTTTAGTGTGTGTAAAATCTCTTAGAAGACGACTTAATAATATAGGAAGTGCCATATCTGTAGCTAGATTTGACATAGATATCTATTGATACTGATTTTGTAAGATTTCAAGAATGATGGTTATAAATATGTTAGAAGCCACCTATAATATTGTAAGTGCTCAATAATTAAGTCATTTAAAAAGTAAAGATAGGGCTGGGGATATAGCTCAGTGGAATAAGCGCCTGCCTAGCAGGCGCAGGGTCCTGAGTTCAATCCCCAGTACCGCCAAAAAAAAAAAAAAAAAAGTAAAGATAAATATCTAAAAATTCATTAAAGAAAAATGCTGTCATTACTGATTAAAACAAATGATTATTTTGTTTAAAATGACGTATTATTTCCATAGACAATGTTCTTCTCAACAGCAATGAATGTCTGGTTTCTGTTGTTCTTCCAAAAAGGTCCTAACCAAAACAGAACCTATAATTAGTGATATGTGATCAAGTTGGTGGCTATTATATGCCATCTCCATGGCTCTTGTGTATTTATACATGAAGTTTTAAAAAAAATTTAAAGCTATGTTCTTCCATAGCTGTCATGAAAAAAATCTTGAGATAAAATATACAAGTAAAAACGTAAATCTTGAATTTTATCTTTTCTTGACCATGCTATCTTCATCTTTCTTAACCAATTTTATTTTATCTTATTTAAGCAAGTTTCATAGCACTAGCAGATTTTGTAGCATTAGAGTAGTAGCAATGTAATATAAACCAGTGATACTAAATGAGAGTAGGGGCTGGAGGCAGAGCGCAGTGCTTGGGCTTGTTTTAAGCACACACAAGACCCTAGATCTTTGCCCACATTCCCTCCCTCACCAGATAGGAGTAGTACGATAACATTTTTCTAAAATAGAGGAAGATTTTGTGTCCAATTTCAATATAACTTAATATATCTGCAAAGTGACATATGTATCTAAATACTCTGTTAGTTAATGTAAAGGGTGCTGAGTGAGTAAAACAGATTCAAGATTAAAACACTTTAGAATGAGATGAATGGACAACAGAACAGAAAATTAGGTAGAGTAAGTACAGACAGGAAGGAAGAACGTTCAAAGGAAATCAAGAGAGAAACATTCCGCGTGGGTGGGGATGAGGGGCCAAAGCAAAGCACCACTGAGACAGTATTTGAGAGAATGCCAGGCAGACAGCAGGTGGAGGTGGAGAAGGCGACTTTATGCCAGGGAGCAAGGGCATCTTTGGGCGAAGCAGTGCCTATGCTCTTGGATATTAGGTAGGAATGGTTGTAAATAGGTCAAGACAGCCTTTAAGGTCTAGCATTGGTTTTCAGTTGTATAGGTACAATATTTTCTCTTTATTTCTCATTCTTTAAAACTCTTTAGAATTCTGACTATTCTAACGAAAAGCTTTGACACTGCTCCTTCACTTTCTTAAAATTGCATTTGTATGTTAATAAAAGTAACATGTAGTTTAATGTCAAATGGTAGCTAATGGCTTATGATGAAAATATAAGGACCTTGCTCCATCAACTGCAAACCCCTGAGACTTACTCCATTTAAGGACTTTTAACTTTAGCTAGCCAGTAGTCTCAACTTCCTGATTTTAAATATATATATGCTAATATTTCTTCATGTTAAAATTATCGAGTATATTGACCATAGACTCCCAGTTATTCATGAGTATTTAACACTCTAGTACATTATTATTTTAAATTTCTGGCTATATCCAAAACTTTTCTGCTGTGAGTACAAGTATTCAGGTGTACACTGCATTCTAAGAAGCTGCCTGAATTCTCTCTCTCTTTCTCTGATAACATACTTCTCTCCTTTGCCATATTTCCAATACAATTTCTCAATATTTTTGTTTAAATAATATGTGATGCTTGCACAATTTTGAAAATGTATTTAATTTTAATCATGTGGCAAACTGTAGCACCACTTTTTCCTCTAATAGCTCTTCTTTTTCCTATAATTAAATTTAAATTTCTTCAAACTGACAGCTTTACTACATCTGTCAAAGTACAGAATTCACCACCAAATAGTCAAATACATCAAAACTTTTCTCCAGACTAGCCTCTCCTCCCATTTTTCCTCTCTCTCTCTCTCCCACCTCCTTCTCCCCTCCCCCGCTCTCTCTTTGTATCCACCTTTCTTCTTTTTTAAATCTATAATATCATTACTTCAAGATACTGCAGCCCTGTACTATACCTGGATTGATTATTCTCTGACACTATATATACATTTATTGTCCCGAGATTTCCCTTTATTATTGTGAGAATCCTGTCTACTTGTCTCCTATGACAAGCGTCTGTTTCCTTGATTACTCAGCTATTGTCTGGTTTTCCATTTTACCTGCTCTTTCATGAAAAACTACTTTTTATTTTTTATAGAAATATCAGTAGCTTTTGATAGGGAAGAGAAATTACATCTCTGTTTTATTCACCATGCTTAGCTAAAGTCCCTCTTATAATAGATGATCTAGTTTACAGAGAAAAGAAATACTGTTAAGTTTAAACTACTAAATAATGACCTTCATACCCTAAAGTGAATTTGTATTAGTACCACATTTTCTATTTTACATCCAAATTTGGAAAATGCTAATTTCCATCTTGACTTCTCAAATCTACCTGTTACCTTATTGTATTTTCTTCACAGTAATGCTTATTAAAATTTTACATGTATTTTCTACCTCTCCTCAATTCTCATTTAGTACACCGAAATCAAACTTTTAGCTCTACTATCTCCCTGAAAACGTTTGGGTTAAGACAGCTCATGGACCATTTTTAAAAATTCTTTTTTTTCACCTATAGTAACTTGGCTGCCAGACTTTTATTGTGATAGGAGGCAGGTTTTTGCAGTTCTTCTTTCTAGTTTTTCAGCAGAATTGTAAATGGTGAGATAGGGAAAGATAAGAGAATATTGGAAATAGGTTGTATATATAGTGATTTATATTGTTTAGGGTATGAATTTCATATGTGAATCCTCAACATATATCTATATTGTTATAGTTTGGAAGAGTTCACCAATGCTTCCATTGGTATTTTAACTGACCAGTTTTGTACAAACTTCTAGGAATAGCTTTTATTGTAGAAAAGTCTTAAACACTCTGCAATTTAAGTGAATTGAATTCTGGACTTTCAATATTTGTTATGTGATAGGCTAATGTCCAGAATGTTCAAAGAAACTACCCACATGGATTCAATTACTCTCACAAAATTAAGAAAAAATAGCTGAGTTCTTGAAGGACTCAGTCTAATTACTGTTGGAGTTTGCTGTGGTTTAAGTAAAGATTGAGAGCATCCTTCACAGCACATGCCTTTGGAGCTTGATGCTCAGCATGACCTTTTTGGAAGCTGGTGGAAACTTTAAGGGTTGAAACTCGGTTCAAGGTAATTAAGCCACTGGAAGCACTCATTGCCTTCAGAGGGGCTTGATACTGATCTCATGAAATGAGCTAGTTGTTTTTATAAAGCAAGTTGTTACAAAAGAGCAAGCTTGACCCCTGAATCTCTCTCTGGCTTCCTGCCCTGCCTGGGATATGATCCCACTAGCAACCACCCTGGCCATGATACCATCTGAAATGAGCCTGTCAACAGAGCCCAGCCAATGCCAGCACCATGTCCTTGAGCCTCAAGGACTGTGAGTTAAATAAACCTCTTTTGCTTATCTGCTGCCCAGCCTTTGGTACTTTTGTTATAGGAATAGAAGATAGACTAATAAGAGAGTCATTTAATTAATCCCAACAGGTCAAAAGAGTAAAATACAGGAGAATGTTGTGTTGATATTTTTGTTTTGTTACTGGAGCTGTTGTTTAATGAGAGATTTACTTGGGGTATGAGAGAGATATATGGGCACCTCCCCATCGATGACTCTTTCCCAGAACTAGGTCAGAAAGGACTGACCATATTCTATCATCATTTTCACTTGTGGTGGATGGAATATGGGCTGGATTTTACTGCATTTTTGTAATAGGCTTAATCCTATTTCCAAAGAACATTTGCATATTAAATGTTCACACATCATTTACTTTTATAAGAGAAGCCCATTGTCATTTAGATCCATCATTATCATACTTCTGAATGTCTGCTCTGAATCCACTCTTTGCTTTGTAAGTTATTTGAAAGTTATGTCTTTATGACTAAAAATCATTTTTCTCTTCTGTGTAATTCTTAAGCATCTTGCATAGTCTAATATATTTTTCAGTGTGAAAATAGGAGCTTGTCGCTTCTAATTCTTCTTCTTAGTTTGGGAATGTATGCATTAAATTGTTAGTTGCTAAATATTAGGTCTGGAACAAGATATGACACTTCAGATATAGCAAAGGTAAATTATGGCATATGGCACTATTATAAGGTGTGCTACTATTTTTACAGTAACTTTACCCAGTCTTTAACCACAAATAAGTATTTGTCTAGTATGTGTGTAGTTTTAAGGAAATTATATTGCAGCTTGTAATTACTTGCACTGAAATCCATCTGCTCAGACTTAGACCTTGCCCTGCCTCAAATGCTTCTGGGGGCCAGGGAAGAATGTTGGATATGTTTTCCTAGAGCTGATTAAAGCCGCGGTATTTACTTTAGTCCTTTAAGAATAAATTTGCTTTACTAAGAGATCAGTGTGTCTAGCTGTGCATCTTGAAGTTGCAGTTTAGAAAGACAGAACAGAGAGAAGGTGTCAGCAAGCTCTTGGGTTTCCTTCGGTGGTGCTTCCATGAGTACAAAGCCGGCACAACACAAACCAACAACAACAATGATAAACAAACAAGGAAGGGAATTTCTAAAGTGGAGTTGTTGCCTGAACTGTTAGGAGGGCTTTTCTCACCATTTGTGTGTCTCCTCAAACTGAAATTTCAGAGCAAATTCACTGGACTTAGAGTTTGTGATTTTCGTCCCTTGTAGTCTCTGCATGTTTCTGATTTTGAGCCGTTCGCCTGCACCCTGACTGTTGCTCTGCTCAGACTACGCTTATGTTTTTCTCTATTAGTTAAAATTCTATTTACTTCTTGTATCCTAGCATATCTCATTAAAAATTTATCTTTCTGCTTTGAAAGCAATTTGTTGAGTTTCTTTTGTACATGTCACAGAGGACCCACAGACTGATTAGATGTCTCCTTACATGTGCGTCTGTCTGGGCTATAAAATCTGTGCCCTCCTTTCCATGAGGAGCTTTCCCATACCTGTGTGGTTAGAATGCTCTTTGCAAGTGTCTGACACCCGGTATTCAGCGCATGTTTATGAACGTGTGGAGTCGCGCTGTCGCTGCTCTGGCTTTCATCTTGGACCCAGCTTGTCCTTGTTGTCATTTCTGTGAACTTTACCTCAGCTGTGTGCTTTTCAGCCTGGGTTTGACCATTGTTTGGAACATTGGAAGAACTGATATACAGGAGGCACTTGGCACAGAGTCACTAATGTGAGAGCATTAGCTGTGCGAGTGTCCTTTGGAGTATGTAATACACGAAGAGTTTTCACGCTCGCAGGTAGTGGGAGGTAAGTTGCAAAGTAAAATGGAGACTTGGGACTTTGGGCTCTCTAATAGGGTCTGTGATAGCCTTGTTTAAACCACTCAATCCACCCCAAGATTTGTGGTCCACGCTGCCCCAATAACAAAGTATGCATAGAAGGAGCACCCTAGAAAATGTCCCATTCTATGTTACTAGCCAGAAATTCCATCTAATCTCTGAGAAATAACTTTGGCTTGCTAGCCTCTGATCTAAATTCAAGTTAAATGATTATGTTTCTTGGCCAGTTGTGGAAAGTTGATTTGATTCTCACATGTATTGTAAGATCAGAGACACATCCTGTAAGATTTAAACTTGCTTGGATCTCTCATATTGTAACTGACATGTGGAAGTGGCCATTCATTAATATTATTTTCATTTAATGACTATGTACGATTTGCCAAACAGAAAATTTCTCATTCACACCATAAAGACATGTGAGAGGTGTTAATGTCCCTGTTTAAGTGGCGGAGCAGAAGCTCATAGCATGAAACCAGCTTGCCCAAGCATACTCAGTAAAGGCAGCATGGCAGCACATTAACATTTCTTGCCTCGGGCTTTAGATATAACCAGTCCACATTCTGGGTTTATCACGTAACGATTGTCTGAGCTTGGGAAACTCGCTTTTGTTACTTGTGCTTTACTTATTTCATGTGTGAAACAGCTTGCCAATACTATCCACTCTGTGGTATTGTTGTAATGACTAAGCAAAACATTGTAAAATGCTCAAAATACATTTAAATGAGAAGAGAGATGATTTTGCTTCTGCAGGAATTGTGCCATATCCATTTAATTCATAAAAAATATATACCGGATATTTGTTCTATGATATTGGAATAACTCAGTGGAAAAAAAACATGCAAACACTCTTGTCCTATGGAGTTTACATTACAGCATAGAAAGATGTCAGTAGTTAAAATGAACAAATCATATAGAGTAGTTTAGAAAGATGGCAAGTACTGTACAAAGTAGAGTGTAAGACAGTTTTAAATGAGTGGTCAAACTAGAGTCTATTTTCTAAAAAAAAATCATAATTGGCCCAGCAGCTTGCTGATGGTCACAGATGTATGAAGCTTCTAGGCAGAAAAAACAACATGGATACAGCTCCTAACTTGGATTATTACTCACTAAATGAGCAGTAGCAAAGAAGCCACTGTGGTAAAGGGGAAAGTGCAGAGCATGCGAATTCAGAGAAGAAACAGATCAAAGAAGAACGGGACATTGCAGACCTTTGTGAAGACTGCGACATATGCTCAACAGAGAAGTGAAATTAGCTGATGTATTTCAAAAGAGTAGCTCTGGTTACTGTACTGAGAAGAGGCCATAGAGTAACAAGGGCAGAGATGCAATGACCAGCTAGGGGTGACCGCAGTAGCCTAAGTGGGGTATAAGCAGCGTGCCAGAGACGTGGTAGTTCACATCAGTGTAGGAGCAGGTCCTGATGAGAGTGAGAAGTGACTGAAGGCTGGAGATGATCTGGAGGTGCCTAACAGGACTTGCTTTCAGCTTTGGTGTGGGTAGAGGAAGAGAGCGGAGTTGAAGGTGACACTAAGGACCCTGGTGTGAGCAAACGGACTAGGGATTTAGTAGAAACTCAGATGGGAAAGGCAACGAGGCAAGGTTTGGTTGGGGTGGGGTGTTGTAGAACAGACCAGACTTTCTGTTTTCCATGTGCTAAGATGAGGTGCCAGAAAGAAAGTTTAAAAGGTTCTTGATCTTTATCTTGGCTGCTTCAGCCCTGTATCTGCCACACTAGCAGCCCGGTACATTTTCTTCATCTTAACATTTCTCCCTGAATTCTTTCATGTATTCTCTGATTTTGGAGTTGAAGTCTGTGGTAAAGAAGCTTTACATTATGTTAATTTTGAATTCTGTGTAACCCTGAAAGAATAATTGAAATGTATCAAATACTTCTTTACTGTTCCCAAATATTTGTCTCTCCAAATATTAAATAATTAATATAAATGCTATTTTGCATTAAATAAGGAAAGATAATTATGTAGAGAATTATATAAGTGTACAGAGGATAATAGGTAATAATCCACCTTAGGACCTTCATTCATTTCTTTTCCTGGAAGATCTCCATCTCTTTGACCATCACCAAGTCTTTGGCCCAATTATGACTTTATAAAATAAGCCCAGTTATAACCATCCATTTGAAACTCCACCTTCCAGGCCAGCTGCCATTCATTTTTGGTAAAATATAATTCTATAAACACATAAATCAGATTTATGATGAAATATATATTAACATACATATACACAATGTTTAATATATAAAATTTTGATACTATAAAAGCTGAAGGCTTTTTTATACAGTTTTCTTCATTAATTCTAAGATATATATGTATATACATATACATACATGTATACAAACGTATTCATGAACATTTGACTGCAAGCAAATAATTTACTTAAGCAAGAAAAATAAATGAACTAACTAAAAGAATATCAGTAGTTCATAAAATGAAAGAACAGACAAACCCTTAGAAAATGCAAGAACTGTCCATTTCAGTCATATATATAGACTTTGGGTTTACTTTCTTAAAAAGTATTAAATGAAGTATATCCATTACTCAAACATTCATCTTTCCTTTTTTATTCTGGTGCGTCATTCTTTAGAATTCTAATGAACAAGGCCCAGCACTCTGGACATGTGAAAATTCTAAAGGGGGAATATGCTATTACTCTTCCAGTAGTAATTTGTGGGTTTCAAAGAGAAAACACGTCAAAGGACAACTTTGTATGGATTCAGAGAGAGATTACAATATAAAATATACATAATCATATAGTCTAGCACTTGCTGGTGCCCACAGAGCAGTGACATATACTTAGAGGAAAAAGAAAAGAGAAAAAAATCTCAACAGCTGCTCACCGTTTCCAAGACGGGCACATGTGCGCTTTTGATTCTCGTGGTGCGATTTTAGCTTTCCACGAGCTCTTCGTTCCCTTTTTCTCTGCGATTTGGCACTGAGGTCAGGAGCACTATTTTTGCATATGGCAGCCATCCTCACCTACAGTTTTGTTAACACTCAACTATAGCTTGAAAAAAGCATGTAGAAAATTTCAGAGATAATTCATATTTTAAGTAATTTTTATTATACTATATTGTTGTAATTATATTTATATTAACTACTGTTATTCATCACTCAGTATGCCTAATGTATTATTTAAACTTTGTCATAGTAATGTGCACGTAGGAAAGAAACACAGCACATATAGGGGCTGGCACTACCCAGTTTCAGGCACCTACTGGGAGTCGTGGAGCATGTCCCTAATACGGATGGGAGCTATGGCATTGCATTTACAAAGCCTTCAGGGGAGACCTCTCAGGGGTCACACAAGGGGCTCTAACTTGTTCTTTCATGTACTGAAAGTATAAAAGGAGAGGTCAGTTAGGGGTTCACCAGACACGGGGTCCGCTCCCTCTGTACACTGCCTTTGTGTCTCACCGTCTTTGTCACTAGCAACCACCACTCACATAGCTTGGAAGCCAATAAAAAGTAGTTTCTCGACTAATTAAGCAAAATCTCGTTTTGCAGTATTTCCTTAAACTGGGCCATATGTTTTCCTGAATCATTCAGTGCATGCAGGGAAATGTTCTGGTTCCTTTGGAAGATTGGTGGTTAATCTCTACAACCGGGGATGGTTTCAGCCGAGGGTGAAGGAGAAGAGGGTTACCAGGGAAAATATGCACACGGTTTCCAGGTACATGGTGCATAGGGGTAGAACAACAAAAGACAGGCTCAGGAAGTTTTAATGTGTTGAAAACAAAAAAAATTTCTCAAGAAATGAATGTCCTTCTCTTTTGGATTTTCTTATTCTGGTCATAGTATATACCATCAATTTCCCACAGCCAGAAACCTCAAAATAGCTTTTACATATTCTTCTCTTTCGGCTCACTCATCACATTTGGTCAATTTATCTTTATAATGTCTTTTGCATCTGTGCTTTTCTTTCCATTTGCACTGCCACAGCTCAAAGTGAACTGTTACTAATTCTATCTAGGCAAAGGGCCTAGATAGCCCTTTGCCTTGTAACTGATCTTCCAGCCTTCTATTTTCTTAGTTTTAATCATATGCACTAAATTTCATTCTTCTCACTTATATTTTTAGAACTGCTCAACCTTTTTGTGCCTCAGTGCTACACTGTAAAGACCACTGATCATTCCATAAAGTCTGGCTAGTGTCCAGGAGAATTTTTAAAACTTTCTTACAGTTTACTAAATGTTTGCCTTACTTGTGAGTAAAAGCTATTCAAACTGGACTTGAGCACACTCTTTAAGCTTCTCTATGTCTCTAAAATTCTGACAGTAAAAAAGCATTATCTAACTGAGTTTTAGAGATACTGAAGTTTTTGTTAAGAAAAATGATAACATATAAAAACTGTTTTGGAAATATTAGTCTGTTAAATTGAAGGAAACGTGAAGACAAAAAGAGCAGTATGAAACTACTTCCATAAGAATGGTGTGATAAAAAGGATGATGTATTAAAAGGGATAACTTTATGGTTTACCTTGCTATACCATTTATCTATGAGCCCATTAAAACCTTTATATTTCTCTCCACACTAAATAACCACCAGTAGGCAGGTCATAGCAAATCTTCAGTAAGGCTGTGAATAATGTTGAACCAAATTTTGTAATTGATGCTACTAGGAGAGGGTTTTGCTTTGAGTTAGTGAGAAAGTAAGGAAATTGGGAATCCAAAAAATACTTTTTATTTTCTTTCTGTTAAACAGTATCTTTTCTTGTTTCTTCTTCACTTGTCCTTTTTTCTTTCCCCACTTCCTGCCCCGCTGCCCCTCCCTCCTCCTCCTTTGCCTCCTCTTCCTTTTTTGTTTTTGTTTTTGTTTGTCTCCCAAGAAAGGTTGCTTTTTTCAAGCCAGGTCCTATCACAGCTGAGAAGTTGGCTTCCTAGGGACTTTTGTCTGTTTCTTAAGATAACATGCTTAACAGCCTGTGTAACAATAATGGTGAGAAGAAGAGCCCTTCCTTCCTTTTCAAGTGATAACTATTTACCTATCTTAAAAAGAAAGCCAGATGCTACAAACTGTAATGTTCCTAGTCATCAGGGAAGCTAAACCTTGTTTTATTTACTAAAACATAGGGAATCATTAAATTCCTAGTTTACTTTCATGTACTTACCAGCACCAAGATACATGCAGTATTTTAAACACACAGACATGTGCAAAGGTTTTCCATCACATGTGAGTGGCATGTACTGACCGTTAACAAAACTTCATAGCTTATAAAGTAATTTACTGGTATTATATTTGGTACTTGAAATATTTTTGTGAGCTAAATGTGACAAACATTTTGAACTGTTTTTAATTAAGCAATGAAAGCTCAGATGACATGGAAATGTCTTGTTAGCTTTGCTTAGATTACATTCAGTTTTTGTAGGGCCTGGCCTGCTTTACTCATGGGAAATTGTGCTTGGCTTTTTCTAGCCATGCAAATCAGAGCGCCATAATTTCACATGACCTTCACTTTCCAGGCCACAGGAATACCTCCAAAATGGTTGCATCTTCCACGGTGAACAAATTTACTAATTCACTACCTGGCCACAGTAATTCTCAGAAAAGTAAATAATTTCATCTGTCGTGGCCAACTAGAGTTCTTTCCTTCTTGGAATTTGAAATCATAGTCATGGAGAAAAAAGAAAGTGTGAGAAATGAAACGAGGACCTGACAAAGGCAGAACCTTACCATTTACTAAACAGGAAGAGAGGACTCAGGCACATGGAAAATGTAGTGACGACAAAGAAAGGCGGACCTCCTAAGTACCAGAGCTCACCCCCTTCTGCTCAATAGGACAGAACTTGAGTTTTAGCCATTATGGTGGTTTAACTATATAAGTCAACAAGCTCTCCTTTATGTATCTAAACTGGCTTAAGATGGCTTTCTTTCATGTGAACATTCATCAGAAAAGTTTTTGAAATGGCTATTATCAAAAAAACAACCACTAACAAATGCTGGCAGAGCTGTGAAGAAAAGGGACTATTCCTCTGCTGTTGGTGGAAGTACAGACTAGTGCATCTACTGTAGAAATCAGTGTAGAGATTCCTCAGAAAGCTAGGAGTACAGGCCACTTTTGGCCCAGCTATTTCCCCTTCTTGATATTTTCCCAAAAGAATTAAAAGCATGATATCACAGCAATATACATGCACTTATGTTTATAGCAGCACAGTCTGCACTAGCTAAATCTGGGAAACAACCCAAATGCCTATCAACTGATAAATGGATAAAAACATGTTGTTCTTTTTATGTAATGGAGTACTACTCTACCATAAAGAAGGACAAACTTCAGGCATTTATTGCTAAGTGGATGTTCCTTGAGAACATATTCATAAGAAATAAATCAGGCACACATGTGTAACTATCACATTGTCTTACTTGTGTGAGAAATTGAAAGTGTAAATAAGAACCAAATTGTATGACAGATATGGTAAAATGGGAAAAAGTTGCTCAGAAGGAAAGGTGAACCAGGAAAGGGGGGAAGAAGGAAGGGAAAAGCAAAGTGAGGAAAGAAAGATAAAATCAAACAAAGCTTTGTAAATAAGGAGTGGAGAGAGGTTGAAGGGAGGGGAGGGGAGGGGAATGGGAGGAAGAGCAGAGAGACAGATCAAGGCATGTGGCGCACAGGCGCAGGTTGCCTGTGATGGATGTGACCATTGTGTGGACCTAAACTGTACCAACAAGCTTGATTAAATTCAAAAAAGAAAAGTCATTTATGATAACACTGAGAATATAGTTCTAACATCTAGCATTATTTAGTAAAAAATAAATCAGGTAGTAGATCTAATTATCTGGTGTATGAAGAGATTCTATTTCACCCAGCTATTCCCCTTCTTGGTATCTTCCAGAAAGAATTAAAAGCATCATACCACAGCAATATGTGCACACCCATGTTTACAGTGGCACAGTTTATAGTAGCTAAATCTTTGAAACAGTTCAAATGCCCATCAACCAATGAGCAGATAAAAATATGGTTTCTTTATACAATGGAGTACTATTCAGCCACAAAAGGGATAAACTCGAGACATTTCTAAGAAAATAGATCCTGAGAGCGTACTCTTAAGTGAAGTAAATATGACACACATGTGTAAATATTACGTTGTATTTCTGGTGTTAGAAACTTAAAGTATAAACAAGGACCAACGTGTATAATAAAGTGTATAATAGATATTGTGAAATAAGAAGGAAATGTTCAAAAGGTAAAGGGATCTAGGAAAGGAGGAGGGGGAAAGGAAGGGAGGGAAAAGAAAAAAATGAGAGAAGAAGGAAAAATAAAGCTCTTGTAAATAAGAAGGGGAAGAAGGGCAGAAGGGAGTGGAAGGAAATGGCAAAAAGAAGAATCAAGATATACCATGTACAGGTATAAATTCCCCTACGATGAATGTGATCATTATGTGTATCTAAAATAAACTTCACTAAAAAAGAAATTATAAATAACTTACCCAAACCTTCTTGTATCCCTAGTTATTTTCATGTGCACAGGCTTGCATTAAGTTCTCCATCCCACAGCCAACACAGGTGTCTGTTTTGGGAGGAACCCTCAGCTGCTGGAACTGCTGTTATGTTCCTGATAGCCGTATTGTCTGAGAACTGCTGTGTTGTGGGAGCAGTCCTTAAAACAGCTGACAGTGGCAAGTCTTAATACTCCACCTTATGGTACAGACAGCTCTGAGGTGTGGCTGACCCATCCTGTCTCCAGGGAGTGTGCTGCAGAATGGGCACAGGTACCTTCAGAGGTCTTGCTCAGTCACACTTCCTTACATCACCTCCTCCTCTTGTCCCCCTTGGATGGAGATGTCACTTATATAGAGTCTTGCTAGACCTTTGTCTAGGAAACCGAGTCTAAATCAGGGGGCTACCTTATCACACAGACGTTCAAGGGTTAGGGATCAGAGGCCTCAAGTTAGCCCAGATGTGCAGGAGCAAAGGAGGATGCAATGAGGGAATGACAGGGTATGAGACAGGGACATGCGAAGGCTGGTGCTAAGACAGATCACTATAATTGTGGTTTCTTCAAACCTGGAAAGGAGAGTGAATCAGAAAATGACCCAGAAATGTTATTCAGTTACATTTCCAGTGAGTTGCAAGGGTGCACTTTCCTTACAAAAGCCAAACATTACAGAGCAGAACTCTAAGCTGGTGTGTATTTTGGCTTTTGCTTTAGGTTATAATTTATTCTTCCTGGTTTGTTTCCCAGTCTTTGCAGCAATGTCTAGCATACCTGACCAAAAGAGTATTGTTGGCCAGAATCTGAAGAAGAAATCTTTTCTAAAACCATCATAAAAAGGTTAGGATCATTTCCAAAATTCAGGATTAAGATTACCAGGCAGCTAGTTTATTGGTTCTCTGAGAAGTGTTCAACCTCTTCTTCCCAAAATAAATACACAGACAAAAACCCTTTCTGTATTCACCAGCCAACACCTAAGAGAGAGGTCCTTTGGAGCCTTACTCAGCTTCATAGCAAGTAAAATTATCAACGATTCTGTAAAAATCACCAGAATTCTTAGACCAAAACCAGCATGTTGGAGCTAAGGAAACTAACTTTCAACTAAATCATCTAGGCATTTTAGTAATTTAGCCTGATCCCAAAATATTTCTGAAGTTTTATCCAAAACCTTTCTAATAAATTTTACAAAATTTATTAGAAAGAAATTTTTCAGCATGATTTCATTTTATAGTACTTATATATTTCACTTTATTTTCCAAATATCACATATTTTACAGAATGGATCTAAACCATGCAGATGACTTAATTAAATAGTTTCATGAAGATAAGCTTGTGCATCCTCAGTGTATTTCCCATTGTTTGAATATGCTTTCATACTAAATATGTAAACTTGGGGCTGGAGTGTGTGTGTGTGTGTGTGTGTGTGTGTGTGTGTGCACATGTGTGTGTGTTACTCCTTACTCATCTTTCCATAGCACTTTTATGCCTCTAGCTCTAAAAGATTTCCACCTCTATCCTGGAAGCCTGTAGAAAAGTACTCTGCTCAAAGGGATATTCCAGACATTAGTTAGAATAACACTTGAAAATAATAGCTTTACAGACTCTTTTCTTTTAGACTGTGAGGTACTTAATAGTAGGAACTATAATTTATTCATTCATCTTTGCATTCCCTAACTAGAAAGTAGAAGATAGAAGATGCTCAACAAGTATCTGTGGAATGAATCAGTAGTCTATGGGTAGAAAGTTTCAAAGAGTTGTTCTTTCCCTCACAGCCCATAGCACTGCCAGGAGTGAAAAAAGTCAGGTTAGGACAGTGGATTCCAAGACATGAGCTTCTCATCACGGGACTTGTCTTCTTGAAAAGATTTCTCGGAGTTCAGCAACACACCTGAGAGAGAAACACGGGAAGCACAGCTGCTTCCCTTCTCTTCCTGCTTCCTGTCTTTCGTTCTTCCCCCCTGCTTCCTTCCCTTCTTCCTTTCTCTGCCCCCACCTCTCTTTCTTCCTCTTTATGGAGCACCTTGTGTCCGGTAAAAATGTGGCCAGGGAACTTTTTAAGATCCTGCTCAGACATATGGAAAATATCTGGGACCTTATTCTACTTTTTGTTTCTATTTATAATCTGATAGTTATACCACCAATGCTCGTATTTTATTTCATTCTGTAAATGTTACTTATATTTACTGCATAAATATTCATAGAGTGGAAGTATAATAACTAAAGACTAAACATAATAAGTTTGTAAAGTCAAAGTAAAATTGCAATGGTATAAATTATAAAAGGCAATTATATTTTGCCTTTTAGCACTTGCATAGATTTCCATAGCCGTTTATAATGTGTACACGCTTAAGAAGTCTTTGTAATTGGTGCCTGAAAAATCTCCTACAAATAGCGTTGATATACTCCTTCATTTCAGGGAGAGGGAGACCCAGAGATCTGAAGTGCCTATGCAGTGTGACAGAGAGCAGTCTAGGTAGTTTCAGAGTCAGAACGTCGGACTTGCAGCTCTGTGCTTTTTTCAGTAAATCAGCCGCCATCTTTATGTCATATTTCTTGGATTAGCAATAGCAAAATATACAGTACTATCTTATTATATGACAATTTCTAAATTAAATTAGTAACGGACTATATATGTAAATATAAGAATCTTATCTCAGGTCTCAGAATTATATGGATATCCTCAAGAAACAATAGGAGTATTAAAGCTGTACAAAATATCAATATTCATTAATTAAATGAATTATTATTACCACTGTGTAACCTATCCCTTTGTAAAAATAATAACCCAACCAGGAGTGTAATAAATAGGTAGAAATGCCATTTAGATTAAAGACATATTAATCCTTAAGATGACTCATTTGGATGAGTGAAGACCTACTCTTCGCTGAGCAACTGAGGTTTGATTGAAATATAAATAGTTTGACTTATTATTAAAAAACAAAATTTAACAAAAAATTATGTAGATTTTAACTCTGACATCTAACACACTGAATTAAAATAGTTATTATTTCTAATTCTATCAGTTCCTGAATGCCTGTTACATTGTTTTTAGATATGTTCTTAGCTGCCAGTACATTGTCTGTCACATGACAGAACCTCATTAAGTGTTTGTTCAATGAATTGAACTTATTATATCATTTGTTTACTTCTTGCTGAATTATATGTGGCCATAAAGCATAACTATGTTTGCTTTCTGTAGAAATACCATTGCTTACAGAGCTGGATTTAACCCACAAAGGCAAAAATCTGCAGTGTATAGTACACAATTTCTTATTTATATTGAGCTATTAAGTTATACCCAACAAAATTAACTTGAAACTCATATGTGACCTCTGCACTTGAAGTTGGATGGGCGGTCCAATGAAGGATATAACATCAGAGAAGAATGCAACCTGCTTTAGTAATTTATCGTATCATTACCTTTTATGAATATTGTTAGCAAAATAACATTTACTAAAGGTAATTTTTATGTTACTTCACAACATTACAGAGAAGCATTTAAAGTTCTTCATATGCAGGAACAAATTATAAATACAGGCCTGGAAAGGTCTTTTTTTGTATATTTTTATATTGTGAATATAAATGTGACTTTCTTCAATTAAGTAGAAGCAATATCATAAGCCACAAAATTTCACCACAGCAAAATGTATCATTTGTCGCCTTACAATGCACTGAAAACCAAACCCGTTATATAAATATTAGCTCATTTAGATATATAGAGAAATTTTCTTCTTGTGGTTGGAAATTCTTCAGTGCTTGTGCTCATGAATCAAGGAGCTTTGTATAGAGCTTAAACAGATTTAGAGCGCTTTACTTTTGGTAGACCTTCAAACTCTTCTCAAAGTGTCCATATTGGCAATGTGTGCTTCTAACATCATTTCAACCTTAGTTTCAAGACATTCCCTTATTCTAATAAAAACAATGATGCCAATCAAACATGTTTTGCCCCTTAAATGGAGTTTTAGGTATATTAATAAAAGTAAACATGTTGCTTACATTTTAAAAATTATAACACTGTGTAGCATCTGACTTTTAAACTTCTTCTATGCCAATAACCATAACTTCAAAATCACTGGAATAATTGAACTAAAGTGCTAGTCAAGTGTTCTCATTTATTTTTCTTGTCTCTGTTCATACTCTCAAAAATTCTTTGTCATTGTTCTGCTATATTCCTGGGGAGGACTTAGGGGTAAGTTCTCCAGGACATGCATGGGTACTGATTTGACAATTTTGTTGACTGCCTAGTTCATTGTCTAACAATGATTTCAATTCTCATTTGAAACTACAGTCACTAATTAATTGTTTCCAACTTCTGTTCCCTGGTTAGGGGAATTCTATACTGTGGTCAAGATGTTTTCTCTATTTCAATAAATTTATTCCTTTGAAATTGTGTGGACCTGACAGATTCACTTGCCGACTTTTTTTCTGCCCTTTAGTTTCAGATATGTTATTTCTTGAAACTGGCAGGCACAAAAATGAAATGAAAACATTTATTTTATTATTAATAACCACTCAAAATACCAATGATAAAATTCATGTACAAAACAATATAAACATTTGAAATAGATTTTAAGAAAACTTCTTGAGTAAGGATAGCATACAAAATATAAACAATACAGAGAAAAGGTGGATGATTTAGCTAAGGAAGGCTTTTTATATTAAATGTAGGGTAACAGTGTGTTATAGGCTCAAAATTTATGTAGGTTTAAATTCCATTCTGGAGAGACACTAGCTATTCAATCTTAGTGTAGTGTTTTCTATTAGTCTGTCTTTTTTCCTCCATTTGTTAGTCCATTACTACAGTCTGAATATATACATCCTCCTGCCTAATTTCCAATGTCATTACCAGATGGACCCTTTGGAAATGAGAAAATCATCAGAGCAGAGCCCTTGTGGATGGGGTCAGTGCCTTTACAAAGCCAAAGAAGGTTGTTTAATGCTTTGACCATATTAAGACAGTGAGAAGGCATAGATATGAGAATCAAGACTTTTACCCAACATCAGTATACTAACATGTTGATCTTGGATTTCGCTTCTGCTTCCGTGAGAAATACCTTCACATCATTCACTAGCTGCCCAGCTCATGTTATTTTGTTGCAATAGCCCAAGTGGATAAGCAGCCTCCCACTTTATCTCAGTTTTATCCCTGGCTCTGGGGTTGAGAAAGTGATTTGTTAAGTTTGGTGGTGCTGCATGTTGCTCTAGATCTCAGTGCTTGGCTCAGGCATGGGCATGAGACATGAATAAGAAGGAATGCATCTTCTCTGGAAAATGCTAGAGCAGAGGTGCTGCTCCATCCCCAGGTTTTCCTGAGCAGTGCTTGGCAGCAGCAGCTGCCTCATTGCCACAGGAAGTCTGAGACTGAAATCTAACCCAGGAAGCGTGGCTGGAGGGAAGGTGTGAAAGCACGTCCTAAGGTATTGTTGGTGCCTGAGGTTTACCTATGCCAAAAGTAAGCTCTCATTTCTACAATTAATCAGTTATTAAAACAAATATATTCCTGTTTTACTTAAATCATGATGTAGCCTTCTTATACTCGGTATTCACACTAAATAATTCTCATTCACTCAAATTTTACTCTTGGATTATAAGAACGTTAGAAGTCATAGTTGCTAAAATTTTGAACTTAGATGAATAAAAATAAATATGTCTAGTGGATAAATGCTCTGTACCCATGGGTGGAAGACTAGCAAGTCTTATTCAGGTAGTGAAAAAGGTAATTAGAATGTTGCCTGTTTGTGTTACTTATACAATCAGTTCAGTGGGACTATAAAATAAGAGATTTGGTAGGAAAAATTAAGACTTGCATTATGTCAACTACATTTTTCATAGTAAGGCTTTGTAAGAAACAGAAAAGCTTGGTGAAACTAGCGTATCTGGAAGAAGAGAGAAAATGACATACAGCTTTTCATGAAAGAGTCAGTTTTTGTTAGGGGACCTGCTATCCGTGATGCCTGAGGAATGCCTTAAATCTGAGGCACTGGGTGGTGGAGGAGCTGCCCAAACTAACAATCAGAGGCAAGGTGGCGGGTAATAATCAGGGACCTTGTGTTATGTACTTTCTTCACTGCAAGGGGACAATTGTTTCTGCAGAGTTATTGCCAGAAAAGAGAAGATTATATATATAGAGTTTTGGCTACCCAGCCTTTCAAATTACCCACTGAGCTTGAAAACAAGATATTTATTCCAGAACTGATACAACATTTTGTTGCTCAGTGCCGACAGACTGAAGATGAACTAAAGAAGGATTCAGTTTCATTCATTTTAATCCTGGGCTTCTGATACTTGCAATGTGTAGTGTCCTTTAACTGTTAAAACTTTGACTCCCAGATCTTTGGTTTCTTGCAAATGATATAGGAATGACAATAACTTTCTTCTAGTATGGTCTTACAGATTAAGTTAGACCATAAAAGGAAGGGTCTAGTAAAATAATTGAATTTTAATGTTGTTACAAATCCTATTAATATAGGCAGTTCATGGCTAGAGAAAAGAAAGTTTAGGATTATGAAAAGTGTAATAGTTAAAATAGTGAATAGTAAACCAGTGTGACATGCACTCTTTTAACAGATTGTACAGATAGATTCATTTGTAAATACAGTAGAGCCACAATGGATTACTCATGAATTTTAGGCTTTTCAGTAGTATTTGATATCAGTGCATGATTCTAGAGGTTATATCAGTATTACCATGAATTATCAGTGTTTTATATGTATTTATTTACTTCCCAGCTAAATATTTTTATACCTTCACTGTTAAACATCATTCTTGGATCTTAGTGGACTGAAAACTTTTGTTTGTTGATTAAACCAAATTAAATAATTAATGAAAATTCTCTCCTTTTGCAACCTTCAAAACATAATCAAATTTGGAAAATAAATGTATTCCAGTAATGTAATCTTTGCTCAATATGAATGTCCACTGAAAATAGTCAGTACATTTCTGTACAAAAGATGTCTTTAATTTTAAATTTATGCTGATTGAATTTTACCATGATATATAGTGTTACTTACTTGTTTTGCAGGGTCCTTTAATACTAGTTTTTTTGTAGCATTTTTCCATTTTATTAGGTCATTTAGAGGTGTTTCCAGCCTTGGGTCTAGTCCTAAATAAGTATGCTAAGCAACATTATGAATTTTGGATAAAAATGTTTACTAAGTAAGAGTAGCACTAAGCCATACAAGCAAAAAGTGGAAGTAATGGTAAAGGAAAAAAAGTGAAGTAAAGCTAAACACATAATTTTGAGAGAAAATTAATCTTGAAATGGAAAAAATATAAATATGAACGATATGAGGGACATTTGGGCAAAATGTTCAGGTAAATCAAACTTGATAGATAAGGTAAAGAATTTTTAAAATTTGGGGTGGACTATGTAGCCAAGTTCTCAATAAAATACAATAGAAAATGTGTTGGGACTTTCTGCAAAATTGTATTAATTATTTTCTCATTGCCACGACCAAATACTTGACATCCTCAATTTAAATCAGGAAAGATTCTGGGTTATGATTTGGGGGTTCAGTCTGTGGTTAACCTGCTGCAAGATAGCATTATATGGGGATATGGTGGAGCTAAATTGGTCTGGGAAGCAGAGCAGAGGAATAAAGAGGAAGGGGACAGGGACGAGACACAGACTCCAAGGTCATGTCCCCAAGCCCAACTCTGACATATCCAAAAGGCGATTTCACCAGTGCCCTGTCTGCATACAACACCAATCAGTTTGACATTTCACCTTAACTACCACATCCCACTGCTTGTCAACCTCATGCTAAACACATCTCACTAAACCACACCTAACCTCCAGAGAGAGACAATAACTAGTTCATAACGTGTCTCACAATACAACAATCCTGAATACACTCAGAAATGCAGCAGTTCCTCTCCCAGAGACTGAATAGCTCCAGCATTTCTTCAAGCATGAAAGTCTCTTCTAAGTTTCAAGGCAAACTCTGCACTGCGTACCTCTGTAGAAATAGGAATCTGGTTACATAATCTCAAGGTACAATGGCACAGGTTAAGCATTCCCATTCCAAAAAGAAACGTAAGGGTATAGAAAAGAACCAGATCAAAACAAGACCAGGCCCAGCAAGGGAAACATCACATCTACAGCTCAGGCCCAGTATCTGAGGCACACGGTAAGGAGCTGTGTGTTCCAGAGAGCTTGGTCACCCCAGCCCTGCGGCCTTGATACTTGCAGTCCATGTGGCTTCCACTCTGGGCCTGCAGCTTTCCTTTGCAGTCATTTCACGTTCCTGGAATTTCTGATTCTAGGAGGCACTGCTGTATTTTGCATTTCAGTTCTACAAGTCCCACCTCTCCCCTCTCAGAGGCTTCTTACCTGGCCTTACAGACCTTTCTTTGGAATCTGGGCAGAAGCATGCCTGACCCATCTATTGAAGTATTCATGCAGGTAAAGCCAGAATTCTGGGGACAATGCCAAGGTGTGCTGTCAGTGCAAAGAGGCCTTGAGGCCTTGGCTACATCATCCTCCTAGTGCTTGGATGGCTCAGGATAGCGAAATAAGTCCTAGTAACCCAGTTCCTTAGGTGGCTTTTTTTGAACAAGGGCTTTATAAACTTTCTGCCCAAATGAAAAGTTTATACTTTTATACTGTAGAGATTGTAATGGGTGCAGTTATGTTGGTTTCTGCGATGCTGTCAATGTGGCATCTTGTTATCTCTATATGGAGTACTTGGTTTCTTTTTAATGCTGTTAAATGCTTTAGCAGCTGCACATCCTTTGTTCCCAAGTTTTTATATAGTTCCTCCTGGTCAGAAGTTTAAATTTTGAATTTTTTCCGTTCTGCTTTTTGCCCCCAGTTCTCATTATTAAGTCTACCTAACATCAGCTATCAGTATCATGCCACAGCCTGAATGTTCGGCTGCCTTTAAATTTTGTCCACCAGATGAGGTGTCTGTTGCCTCTAATCACAGTCTTCCACATAGTCTAAGCACATGGGCAAAATGCAGACAAATTTTCCACCGGAGTATAACAAAGATGCCTCCTTGTCCAACTACCAATGGAGTCCCTGTTCCAAACTGAATCCTCGTGAGCCTGGCCTTTACAGTCTGCATTTCTAACAGCATTCTGGTCTCCTGAGCACAAACCAAAAATACCCATCAAGCTTTGTTTGGAGCATTCTAGGGCTTTTTATCCTGCACCAAAGCTTTCCAAATTCTTCTAACAAAACAATTCCAAAGGCTTCTGAACCACAAAATCAAGTACATTCATAGCAATGATTCAGCTTCTCCATACAGTAAGTTCCCAATTTATAAATCAGTTCCATTGAGAAGAATGTTCATAAGTTAGAATCATTTGTAAGTCTGATAAAATGAATTTTATACAGTACACCTGTGAAAGTTTACAAGTTGAGTGTTCCTAACTCATGGACTTACTGTACCAAAATTTTGTATTAGTTATTCTCCTGTCACTGACACCCAAACTTAGAGGAGGAGAGGCTTGCTTTGGCTTGCAGTTTTTGGAATTCAGTCTTGTTTGACTAGCTTCAAGGGAGGCACTTCATGATGACAGGGCAGGGGAGAGCAAAGATGCTTAGTTCATAACGGTTAGGAAGCAGCAACAAAACAGAGCCGGAGAGGCAGGGATGAGGGACTAGACTCAGATGCCAAAGGCGGGCTCCTGAGCACAGCCCACACATACCCAGAAGTGCGTGCCACCAACCCGGGAGCTATTCAGACTGACCGTCCAGCCTACCTCCACATCCTTACAATAAGAGTTTATTATGAAAAAGTCTCTCTTTCCTATTTGCACACTGATTTATAGGAACATGACACTTGAAGGTGCAGAGAGCTTTCTATGTGCACAGAGCAAAAGTAAGGAGAGATGTGTAGATGTAGGACGAAAGTCTGGTCTTACCAAGCTACAAGATTTGCCTTTAATAGGACTATTCACCTATAGCTTTATGCTAGGTAAGGTAATAAAAACACTTATTGTTTGACGAACTTTCTTGTTTTTCCAATTTTCTACTGAAAGAGTTCCAACTTGAAGGTTGAGAGATGACCTGAAAATGACAGTAGAGATAATTTAGACAATCTTTCCCAAACTATTATGAGAAAGAGAATAAGTTAGCTATAAAGATCCTTTGTTGGAAATGCTTTGGACCAGAAATGTTTGCATTTTAAATATTTTCAGATTTGTAAATATTTGTATATACATAGTAAGCCATCCTGGGGACAGTATAAAATGAAATTTTATCTTACATAAACCTTACACAAATAGCCCAAAAGTAATTTCATACAGTGTTTCTAATAATTTTGTCCATGGAACAAAGTTTATGTATCTTGCTCCATCACACAGAGAAGCTGTTGCTTTTTCAGCAGCTCATCTGGACAGTGTGTGGCTGTCTGGCATCACGATCATTAGTGACTGAGTTTATGTGTCTCCGGCAAGTCATCATTTCCTTAAACTTATTCACATGTAAGTGCTTAAGAGTAAGAACAGGACAAGACCATGAATATAACAAAAACATCACATGTTCAGTATAACGAAGCAGTACAGGGGCAGCACCAGAACTTCCGCATCACTTGTTCAACAGCAGCACCAACAGATATCAAAAGCTTTCTGTCTCCACTGTGGTACTGTTTCTTGGTTAAAAAGTTACTGTTTACTGAATTTTATTTTTGGGGGTGAGAAGAAACATAAGTTGAGAGATAAGAAGTTGGTCCTCTCGAGATGAGGAGGCATTTACTGGATAGCTTTTAAAATGTTTCTTCAGGGTCCTCTGCCTCATTGATAATGTCTGGTGTCTTAGAAGTCTTGCTTAGCTCTCATTCACTAATAATACCTGGTTTCTTGCTTTGCTGTGGCTGCATAATGCTTTAGTCCTTCACTGAGCCCACTGCATATTCTCCCCAGTGTCCATGGGGTCCCTTTTTGCAATGCTATCAATGTCACATTCATCGTCACTGTTACTATTACCCCCTTGATTAAGAACCATTTTCACTATTTCACCCTCAGCAAGTGAATAGCTTGCTAATAGATTTTAGGTATATTTTTTGAAATGTAAGGATATAAAACATCTTTCACCTTTTTACTTGTGATATAGAATTCTTCAAATGCACCACCTTGTTCAACAGGCTCACTGAACATGATTGCAGGCCAGCTATTTTGCCAGCTGTGGAAAATGGTGTTTAATTACTCTGTCGCAAACACTACAGGTAGAGTATATAGCATCCTTCATGCTGTATTGCTTCTGCAAGCCCTTACACCCACCTGTTAGTGTGTTATTCAAGCAAATATTTTCATGTTTATTCTTTGTTGACATAAAAATGTCCTTCTCGCTTGGCTGAATTAAGTCACACTGAAGAAAGTACATAATACAGTGGTACCTTGGTTTGCTTTTGTTGTGAATGGTTTGAAAACAGAAGCATTTGGCAAAATTTGGTTTTTGTTTGCAAACTCTGTATTGGGTGATGGACATGACCACAGACATCTTTCTGGAAAGACATAAACATGAATGTGGCCATCTTTCCAGAATCATGGAATAAATTAAGTTCATGGACCATGGCACTGCTGCATATCCATTATTTCATTAGATTTTAGCTGTAGGATATGCAGAAGAGTTGTCAAGGAATTGTAACAAAAATATTGTAATTATTATGCTGTCCATCTTCCCTGTGGTGAAAATACCACTGGCACAAACTATGGAAGTAATCAGAAAAGATGAGCCTGGCTATCCATGCCTTTTTGTTCCCCAAATAATTGACTAGTAAGAAAGTCACTCCTTTAAATCAGTCTGCAAGCCTTTGCCTATTACAGCAAGGTTAGACTGAGGTATGCTTGCTGCACTGACATATCCAAGCCCATGTATTCTCCCCTTGCCATCCTTAATTCTTAATAGTGATGTCTCCCATGCTATAGTAAATGTCTTTCGGAGGAAATGTAATGTTTCATTGCAGTATAGAGTTATGCTGGTGTTATATTTTTATCAGTGATGACCTTGGGAAGTTCATCAATGAATTTCTCTGTTACTTTGTTATCAGCAGATGACTTATCACCACAAATTTTGAATTTAATGCCATGCCCTTTCCTAAATTTCTGTTGACTATTAATTTCCTCCAGGTTTAGCTTATTATGATATATCTTTTCTTGTTTCATGATCAGCATGTATTTCCTGGACTGCTAAATGTCCTCGTCTTTTCAAACATGATCGAGATCATAATTTTTATTTTATGCAATGATTTTTTTATTTTTCTTTAATTTCAGATGATCACATTCAAGGTAGAATTTCAAATTTATCCTTCTGTTTGTTCAGAATGTACTGTATATGGTGGTTATTCCACCAACAGTCTTTTGTGTGGCATTTTACACTAACATTGTCCAGTTTCTCCAAAAGCTTGACTTTCTTTGCTATAGATAAATGCTAATTAATGCAAATGTTTCTTCTTCTTCATACCAGTGTTCTCCACAGGGAAATCTACAGGCCTTTCGTGACACTTCCAGCAGTATATTTGCACCATAAAGCAGAGAAGAAGTAACCAAATCAAAACAAAACAAAAAACTAAGTAAGGCACATAGGTGTTGGTTGCCCTGGGGCATGGAGCCATTGGTGCATCTGGCCTGCACATGTGCCATGTCATTACGTTTTGTGGGCATGCTTGCAAGGGGGAACCTAGGCATGTGCCTACAGATCTATCACAGCTGAAGGGGGCTTCAAGGGTCTTTTTCCCTTGGGAACAATGAATAAACTGGCCTTTGAACCTATGTGTTGACTGTAGCTCATCACATGAGATCAGGTGTGGAATTTTCCACTTGCGGCATCATGTTGACTCTCATAAAGGTTCACATTTTGTATTTTCCAATTAGGGATATTCAACCTGTATTTATGTGGAGTAGCATCAAAGAAAAGTTTTCTCTTTTAGTTGGGTAAAACTTAAGAATATTAAGTTAATCATGTTTATTTAGAAAAGTAAATACTAATATTGCAGATTAAAATTGAAAGAAAAGTTTAAGGCTATTAGTGAGCATTTATTGAACAGGGAAAGGTCTTGTTTGGAAGCAGCATGATGGCACAGTGGGAAAACATAAGGTTTAACAGGCATTTTCCTATCCTTTTATTCATTGTTGTTATTTTATTCAGAAACCAGAAGCAGAATTTTATATTTAATTTCTGCACTAATTGAAATTTTCAGGGATTTCTCTCAATCAGGATTTTTTTAAAAAGGCATTCTCAATATGTAAATGCCCAGGTGATGAAGAACTTGTATGTTTGGCATGGACAAAGCAGCAGGTGATTGTGTCAGTAAATCATCAAAAATAAGATTTCTTCTGGCCATCTGGTTACTGAAGCACGTGATATTCTGAGAACCAGGAGTCAAATCGGTACCAGCTGAGGCAACAGATCTTAGGCTGAATGCCAAACTAAGTATAAAAGCTATAAGAAAAGAATAAATTTTGAATGCAAGAGAAAAAGGAATCATATCAGAGTATTATTTGATAGTTGTATACAAGGAAGAAGTTTTCTTTTATAGCCTCAAAGGCCATAAAGGTGTTCTATCATTACACGCAAGAGTGGAGTTTAAGCATTTCAACTGCTCTAGTAGGGACATACTAAGAAAGCTCAGTGTGTCACATACATGATTTACATAAACTGACATTCTGCATTTAGCTCTTAACTGGATATTACAAAGAGATGAAATCTAATCTTCATCACTATAATTAATTGGAGCATACAGTGACAATTGATAGTAAATTGTAACTGAATATTGAAAATTTAGAATTGATTTTTAAGTGTGGCAGCAATAGATTGAAATATGCTTTTGCATTTGGAAGTATACCTCTCCTATAAGATGCAACATATAGAAATCTATACTCTTAAAATTGTTCACAGATGTATTTTTGGCAAAGTCATTTTTTTACTTAGCTACATCCGTTTTTTAAAAATATGGTGATGATTATATATTACACAGAAGAATCAATTTCCAGGCTGAAGATCAAAATAGAATACAAGTGATTACATATTTAAGTGACTTCCCATTTCAGAATGCTGTGGAGGGCAAGAATAATGATGACCCTACGCACAGTGTGAATATATATCTACGTCTATGTCTGTCTGTATTATCTATACCTATATTTATAATTGAATTAATTTTTCTTTGATTTATGTATTCTAAAAGCAATGAAAAATTGTTAATGAAGACTTAGATCTTTCTAAAAGTGATTAACCAAGTATAGAGGAATTGGCAAGTGCAAATTATAATCCTATTTAGTGTTTGCCCAAAAGAGTAAATTATTTTCAAATTATTTTCAGGGTTATTTCGATGCTCCAATGAAGTAAGGGGAATTCTATTCATTCAGCTGGAAGATGTTCGTGTTGGCACAATATCAAATCTACAGAGAAATGAGTAAAATTGAGAGAAAGTGAAAACATTTTAAATATTTTGAATGCAAAAAGCTATGATTATACAGACTGTGTTTTTATGAAAATTAAAATTCTTTCCTGTATTTTTGATTCTGAGAATGCTGTGCAAATTGATTAGCTAAATATTTAAAAGCATTTGACTTTAAGTGAAATACTAGTACTTATACATTATAAATGCCTTTCCCTCCTTTTATTTTTTCTGCTTTCCCCTGTATTTCTATCTCTATAACCTAAATTCCCAGAATGTTGAATAAATTATTAATCAACCACTGATATCAGGTTTTGAAAAAAAACCTGAATGAAGACTTGTGTTATACATATTGGCATTAAACCCAAAACATTTAAAATTATTTCTTTATTTTATTTTTAAAAGATAGTTTTAGATAACATTGCAAAATTAAGGATAAGATAATGACAAAATAAATAAAAGATAATATAACATTTTCCAGTCTTTGCAGCTAGGATGTAAAATTTTTACATCTTTCAATACTCACATACAATGTGTATCAGGTTATTTCAGTAAAAGTTATATTGAGGTTTATATATAAACAGAGGTATATATTTAGAAATAAGTGCATAGAAGCATTCATATACTTACATATATACATGCATGTACACATATATAAATGCACACACAGTACTGTCATGTACTTTATGTTTCAGTCGGTGTAAAACCACCTGTATAATGATGGTCCCATAAGATAACGGACCTGAGAAATATCACCTAGCAGTTATATATCCATGTTATGCATTCATTACATGTGTTTGTATAATTCTAATGTAAATCCTACTATGCTACCTATTGCATAAAAGTATAGTACATACAAGTGCATACAGCATTGTACTTGAGAATGGTAGTAAAGGAGTGTGCCGCTGGCCTGTGTATTTATTATTCTATTTTAGATTGTTTTAGAGTATAGTGCCTTGTGTTTATCACAGCTCTTGTTGCATCAAGAGATCAGTTCAACAGAATGACCTGTACAGTCCATAGAGACTTGTCTAAATACACTCTGTTCTTTTGCATGTGGGTGAAACCCAACACATCTCAGAGCATGTATCCACCACTGAGTAATGCATGAGTCTGCATGTGTATACCTTGTGTAATGGCTGTATAATAGTCTGCTATATGAGCATCTAGATTATAATTATTCACAGTTAAAAGCAATAATTATTTTATAATAAAAGCATAGAAGTTGTAATAGTTGCCTCAAATTATTAAAACATCTCCTCACTGAGCAGCTATTATGGGATTTTAAAACTTGGAAGCACAGAAGTGAGTAAGACACAATTCCTTCTTTGGTAAGAGTATAAGTAGTGGAGGATACTGCAAAATAAATGATAGTTTAAGATTTGGTAGAGTGATATAATAAGCTAAGGCATTAATGAGGCCAAGAAACTTAGATTGTTTTACTACTATGGCACCTTTGTAGGGAATTCTATGTAAGGGAAATGGTCTGCATCTTACAGTTTATTTATCATAAGACACATTTACCTGGAGTCAAGCTCTGGTTTCTCTATGATATCAAATAAGCTTGGTTATTATAAAAAAAGAAGTTCACTGATTTTTGAGAAGTTTTCCACACTGGGAAGGATTCAGGATGCACTTTACAAAGTGAGCTTTGCTGAAGTATGGCTGTGCTGCTGGGCAACAATATTGGATGTCACTGGTGATTTCGTTTGAATATTTACTTTAGGAAATTTTCTTAATTTTATCATCTATTAGTGAAATATAAATTCCATGGGAGCAAGAAGGATTTTAAAACATCTTGAAAATCTACTGGTACAATAATATTCAATAAATTCATGTTGGCTCTGCTTGGAAAGAATCAGTATATGTTCAAATAAGCCATTCCCAGCATTCAATGCCTGGGCTCCTGACATATCCCCCTCAGTATTCTGTAAATGGAATGAACTATAGTTGCCTAAATATAACGCTGATGCAAGTTTATTTGACTTTGCAGGAAGGAAGGAACAGAAAGCAAGAGAAAGTGTCATTTAAATAGATTGTTCTCTATTACTCAAGGCCTAGTAATTTATGTAAGATTTCATTCATAAAATGATTCAAAGTTCCTTAGAATGGCAGGCCATCTAAATGCATAATAATTCTTGGCATTCTAGCCATTCACCAGGAGGACCACTGTCATTACAACAGAGGCAGTCCTTTTTTTTCCTCACACATATGACATTTAAGAAGTCCACAAAGAATCATCAAGATGTCAAATAAAAAGAATTAGGTAGCCTGTTAACATGGAGGTGTATAACTACAACATGTACCTGAATGACGGTAGGTTAAGCATCACTACTCAGATTCTGCCATCCATCTTAAAAACCATGACTAATGTACTGGAGATTCAGTTTTGATTCTAGTTGGTTTATAAGTGGTAAAAGTTTACCGCCAAAAGTTTATATGGACAATTACATATCTTATATTTTATTAGTTATTTGACTCTTGTACAGGTATTTAAGTATATTTTTATTGTCAGATGAGCCAACCAAACTGAAAATATTAATTAATGAGTGACTATATCTCAGTAGTGCTAGAAATGAAGTGCTGACATGTTCAATCAGTTTTATAAAGTAAAAAATCTCCATTTTATTGTTGATATAATAAAAGACTAAAGAATGAAATATTCCTATTGAATGCACTTTGTACTTTAATGATTTGTTTGATACTTATTTACATCTTTTTACTTTTATGAACTCTATTCTCGACTCTTTGTTTAAGGCTGAAAAAATGTTTTAGCTTTTAAAATTTAGCAAAATGATTCTTGTGACAGAAGCTTTCCTTTTCTCCTACTACAGATAATTCTCCATTCCTTATACCAAAAGAAATCTCTATCAAAAACTTTATGTTTGTTTTTATAATGCTTGGTTCCCATATCAGTCAAGGTTTACTAGAAAAACAGATATAACACAAGATATGCAAATGTAGAAGAAATGACAAGATAGGCTTATGATAGTCAGCCACAGAGTCAGATGAGGAAGCGTGCAGAAGGCATAGAAACCAGGAGATGATGTACAAGCTGAAGGTCAAGACTGGAGCTCCTCCAAAGAATGGAAATCCTGTCCTTCTTCATTTCCCTTCTATAGCATCTAGGCAATAAGCCACTTCTGGATGGGTCCTCTACACCCTGGGGTGTAAAACTGATGAAATGATTTAGTTAAGCTTCTAAGCTTCTCAAGTTGACAAAACCAGTCAACCACTACAGTCCATCCCTTGTCAACTTGGCAACCAGACACATTTCTTTAAACCAATCTCTAGATACAAAGACATGCACATAATTGTGCCTACTATGTTATAACTATCCTGCATACAGAGAGAAGCACACTAGTTCAGTCACTGGAATAGAAGGTAGGTTTTCTTCGGTTGATGCTTACGTTTATCATTTCATAATTTCAACATTATAATGCAGGTTTAACAATCCTTAAGAACTAGTATTAAATCTATCAATATTATATTATATTAGAAACATATACAGGAGAAATTGCACCATTACAGTCCTCTTTTCTGTAGCTGATCACAGGGTTGTAGCTGGTACTTAGAACTACCTTTGTTCACTACCCATTCTGTATTCCCTTGTCCTTCAGCAAGCACCTCAGCAGATCTTGGTTCTTTCCCTGGTGGAGTGACCCATACCTTCATTTTTGAAGAATCTGGACTATTTGTCATTGTGCCTATATTAGGTTGTTGTCGTTTCCCACTGACTTTAATAGCAGGGCAAGGTAATACTAAAAGGCACCCTAAGGGATCTCCTGCATTCCACATATATTCTTCCATTCCTCCACTCTGGGGTTGTAATCCAATTTCCCCTTTACAGTCTGGGTCAGTCACCCCTGGCAACATTGTAACTACCCTTTTAGCTTGTTTCCTCAGAGGTATGAGGAGATCAAAATGACGGGGGGAAATCTTAGCTTCCAGTTCAATGGTATCATTGTTGTGCTTCCTGGTACAAACCTTCCTGCTCTGGAACACTTCTAAGCCAGCAGAACATAAGGTCATGGGGATAGGAAGCAATTGGATCACTAGTGCTAGTGGATCACTAGGGGTACTGGTGAGTGGTACCATCCCTGCTTCCACCCCTTGATTCCTGGACCCATGAACCCTGGCTAAGGGAGACACAATACCATATAGTGGATGCTTATTCAAAGCCTGTGCAGCCTTTTGAAGTACCTTGCCCCAGCCCTGCAAGATGTTACCACCTAGCTGGCACTGTAACTGTGTATTCAAAAGACCATCCCACCTTTCTATCAACACAGATGCTTCTGGATGGTGAAGAACATGGTGAGACCAGTGAATTCCATGAGCCTGAGCCCATTGCCTCACTTTTTTGTCTGTAAAATGTGTTCTTTGGTCAGAGGCAGTGCTATGTAGAACCCTATGACAGTGAATAAGATGTTCTATGAGTTTATGGATGCCCATTTTGGCAGAAGCATTACATGTAGCAAAGGAAAATCCATATCTAAAACATATGTCTATGCCAGTGAGGACAAAGTGAAGTCTCTGCCATAATGGAGGTGGTCCAACATAATCAACCTGCCACCAGGTCACAGGTTGATCACCCTGGGGAGTGGTGCCATACTGGGGACTTGGTGTTGGCTTCTGCTGCTGACATATTGGGCATTTAGCAGTGGCTCCAGCCAGATCAGCTTTAGTGAATGGAATCCTGTGTTGCTGACTCCATGAAAAACCTCCACCCCTGCCACCATGGCCTCTCTGTTCATGGCTGAAGAAGGAGGTTGGCCACTATCTACAGAATGCTCATCTTATCGACTTGATCATTAAAGTCTTCTGCCAATGTCACCTTTTGGTGAGTGTTTACCTGGGAAACAAATATTTTTACACCCTCTGCCCACATGGAGAGGTCTACCCACATATCTTTGTCACCAATTTTCCAGCTATGTTCCTTCCAAGTTCCTGACCATCTGGCCAGACCATTTTGTCAGTGTACAGTGGCACATGTGGCCATTTCTCCTTTCAGGCAAAAGGTACTACCAAGTGCACTGGCCGAAGTTCTACCCATGGTGATGATTTCTCTTCACCACTGTCTTTCAAGGGTGTCCCAGAAAGGGGCTGTAATGCAGCTGTCCACTCGCAGGTGATGCTGAGCCATCCATAAACCAGGCCCTAGCCTTCCTCTGACAGCTGATCATATCATATGTCCCACAAGCCAATAGGAGCATGCTCAGAAACAGAGGCAATACAGAGGGGGTGGGAGCCACAGGTATCTGGGAAGCTTCTCCATTTAATTTACTTGTACCCTCTGGACCTACCCAGGCTTAATCACAAATATATATACCAATTCCATTTAATGATAGACTGTTGCTATGCATGACCAACCTCATGACTTGGATCAGATAGTACCAAAGTTATGATAGGCCATTAAGGTCACATGGTGACCTGGTGTCCCTTTTCCACTAAGACCCAGTAGCAGGCCAAGAGCTGTTTTTCAAAGGAAGAGTAGTTTCTGCAGATGATGGCAGAACCTTGCTTCAAAATCACAAAGGCCTCCACTATAATTCACCTATGGGGCCTGCCAGAGACCCCAAACAGCATCTCTTCCTGCCACTGACACATCATACCATGGGATCTGCTGGATCATATGGTCCCAGGGGCAAAGCAGCCTGAACAGCCATCTGGACCTGTTGCAGAGCCTTTTCCAGTTCTGGGCCCCACTCAAAATTAGCAGCTGTCTGAGTCACTCAGTAAATGGGCCAGAGTAAGACACCTAAGTGAGGAACGTGTTGCCTCCAAAATCCAAAAAGCCCCACTAGGCACTGTGCCTCTTGTTTGGTTGTCGGGGAAGCCAAATGCAACAACTCATCGTTTACCTTAGAAGGAATGTCTCTACATGCCCCACACCACTGGACTCCTAAACTATTTCACTGAGGTCGAAGGACCTTGAAATTCTGTTGGATTTATGCCAAACTTCCAGCTCTCAAATGCCTTAATAACAAAATCCAGAGTGGTTGCTACCTCCTGCTCCCTAGGCCCAATCAGCATGACATCATCAATGTAATGGACCAGTGTGATATCTCATAGAAGAAAAGGCAATTAAGTTGTGACAGAGGGCTGGTGAGTTAATATACCCCTGTGGTAAGACGGTGAAGGTATGTTTCTGGCCTTCCCAGCTGAAAGCCAATTCTTTCCGATGGCCCCTATGGATAGGTATGGAGAAGAAGGTATTTGCCAAGTCAGTAGCTGCATACCAGCTACCAGGAGATGTATTAATCTGCTCAACCAAGGAAACCACATCTTGTACTGCAGCAGCAACTGGAGTCACAATTTGATTCAGTTTACAGTAATCTACCATCATTTTCCAAGACCCATCTGTCTTCTGCACAGGCCCAGTGGGAGAATTAAGTGGAGATGTGGTGGGGACCACCACCCCTGTGTCCTTCAAGTCCTTGATGGTGGCACTCATCTCTGGAATCCCTCCAGGAATGCGATGCTGCTTTTGGTTTACTGTTTCATGAGGCAAAGGCAACTCTAACGGCTTCCATTTGGCCTTCCCAACTATAACAGCCCTCATACTACAGGTTAGGGAACCACTGTGAGGGTTCTGCCAAGTACTAAGTACATCTATCCCAATTACGCCTTCTGGAACATGGGGAATGACTGCAGGATGGATTCAAGGACATATTCAGCCCATTATGCGTCAGACCTTTGTTAAAACTCCATTGATCACCTGACCTCCACAGGTTCCTGCTCTTACTGGAGGGTCACAGTGATGCTTTGGATCCCCTGGAATCAGTATTAGTTCAGAACCAGTGTGCAGTAGTCCCCAAAATTTCTGATCATTCCCCTTTCCCCAGTGTACTGTCACTTGGGCAAAGGGCCTTAAGTCCCTCTGGGAAAGAATGGGAGAAAGACTATAATTTTTTAGCATGTCAGAATCCTTTTCCAAGAGCACTTGGCCTCCCCATCATCTAAGAGGTTTTGAGTCTGTAAACTGGCTCAAATCCGGGAAGCAGTTGACTGAAAGAAACGGTTAGTGCTTATATTGTTTGATCAATTTTGCATGCCTATTCCTGGTAACCTGAGCAACTACTTTGAAGATAACAACATTCAATATTACCATTGTTGATTTCCTACCATCCTGTTTTAAAATTCTGTATCATTTCTTTATTGTCTCTTTAAAATAAAAAAAAAAAAAAGGAAGGGCTGCATTTGGGTTTCTGCAATATCAGCCTGTGGCTACAAGAGAAGAGATTTTCTTTCAGGACACACTTAGAAACTTTTAAGTTTCTTATCTGTGTCTGGAGATGCGAATTTGAATCTTTGAGCTCCCTATTTTCCTCTATTAATTTACTTCACAGGTAGATGGAAGACTTTAGACTTTCTATGGATGCTTTGAACTCATTATTTTCCTTCACTAGTTTGTCCAGTGAGGCCAACAAAACAGCACCATTATAATCCTACTCTAGCAAAGAAATTCAAAATTTCCATGTATGGAATCACTGAATTCCTGACATCTCATAATTAGGATAATCAAATGGATAGTACATGGCATATTAGTTTAAACAGTTCATGCCAGGGATTATCCATGGTAGACTCCATAGAATTAGGAGAGACCATGGTATCTTTAGGTCTCATCAAATTGCACAGCCCATTCCCAGAACTCCGCTAAAGCCAGGAAAGCATGCCATCATCACCATTCTGTTTCTCTAGAGCCACCTCCAGTACCAAAATCTGTATCAGTCAGAAGTTTACTAGAGAAACAGGTATAACACAAGATGCACAAATGTATAAGAAATGACAAGATTGGCTGACGATGGTCGGCCCCAGAGTTGGATGAGGAAGCATGCAGAGGGCGTCTGCATACTGGAGACCAAAGGATTCAGTCCAGGGTCTGCAGTTCACTGTGGTGTTCCTGCGAGTCCACATCAGGAGGCCGCTGGGTCTGCAATGGAAGGCTGATGAGTCTCCACTGGAAGGCTGAAAGATCCAATGTGGAAGCCAAACAGTCTGCACTAGAAACCAGTCAGATTATGTCCAAGTTGAAGGCGAAGACTGGAGCTCCCTGGAGAATGGAAGACCCTCTGTCCTTCCTCATTTCCCTTTTACAACTTCCAAGTGATGAGCCACCTTAGGGTAGGTCCTCTACGCCATAGGGTGTAGAATTGATGAGCCAATTTAGTCAAGGTTCTAAACTTCTCAAATTGACACAGTCAACCACTATAATTCCGCTACGTAGAATATAGGTTTTATAAAGGCAAATTCCGACAGAAAGTCGCTGCATGAAAACATTCCAACAGTATGTCAAATCAAAAGCTTGATGTTTTAAACATGCTTTGGTCTATTAGTCTATAATAACAGTTCACATGTTAAAAAGGCACATTTCCACTGTAATATTTTAGGAGTATACAATGTATCAGAGCTCAAGATAATTTACCCATTTATCTGAACTAGCAGAGGTCATGTTCTTCATTAATTTCTGCTAATCATTTAGAATATACTTGAAGTAGGAAATTATTTTTCTTTGGAATTGAATTTATTTGTAAAGGATTATTTCTTTTTATTCTTCATAAGCATTACTTTTTGGCTTTGTCATTTTTCTATAGAAATTTCTTATATTGTATCCAAACCTCATTTTACACTTCTGTTTTCCATCATTACCAGACCCATACCCCCTACTTTTTAATAAAATACACATTTCATTATACTAATGACACTAGGGAAAAGTGAGAATGGTTATTTTTCACAGAGTTCAAGTTTTCTGTCTGATTTCAAACAAATAGTTTCCATTTTATCAAAGACTTCTGTTTATTTGCAAAGGATAAAACTTATCTGTAGGGCTTTTTATTTGGTATGATGCTTTATTGAAAATTTTTCTGAAAACACATCTCCCTAACTTGATGTTAAATTCTACAAGTCTTAACTTTAAAGAGAGAAAATGAAGGCAACACAGGTAAGTTTGCACAAGAGCATTGTGACATTTAAGATGCTGACCTACTATACACCTGTAAAACCCCACAGTCCAGGCAACAGTTAAATATGCCATTAGGAGCAAATGAAAGCATTTAGATCTATTGATCATTTAGACTAATTAGTAACTGAGTAGTCACTGAGTAAAATTTATGAAAAACAGGCTCAATTATATTTTTCTTCAGGAACCAAAAAGATATGTGATATAAGTTTTAAAATCCCACAGTGATTCAGTAGAGCTGTTATGAAATTGTAGATTTATGGTGCATTTCATATGAGAGGAGTTAATTCTAAGCAATTTTGTCAAAATATGTTGATAGCATTAGTAAAAGACAGATTTAATTTAAAGTATTGTTTTAAATGCCAATATTAAGTAAATAAACTAAAAAGTGCTTTACATTATCCTTCTTTAAAGAACAAAAATGGATACCAATATTGGCAAAATGCTTAACATGACAAATTACTTCTTTTAGGTTTCTCTCTTATCTGGAATTTTGGCACATGTCCATTATTTTAAGAAAAAATTTCATGAGTCTTTAAGTCATTCTCAGATAAACCTACAATATTTTTTACTTTGAACAATGTCTCAAAATGCTTTCTTGGCTACTTCATGAGTTAAATTTCTGGCTTAATATTAAGTGAATAATTTCACATGCAAGGGATACATAATAATAGCCTCATCTGCAAGATAGAACATAGAGGGAAGTTAATTAAAGCAAATTTTGAACAAAGAGGAATTTTATGACACATATTTTCTGTGCGAAAATGGCAGTACTAATCTCTCTAAACCTCTATTTTCTTATCTTGATCTGGAAAAGATAACTGGAATTATTCCTTAGAGTATATGTAAAGAGTAAATCAAAGAATCTTCTCTTGGTTTTCATTGGTAGGATGGTATCTGTATATGAGAAGAAGCATTAATTGAGAGAGTGACGGTAGAAGGGAACCTCAGAACCATGGGCTGTTCTCTGAGTTCTCACTGGTCATTATTGTGATTTCTCAGTTTGCAGTGGCCTACTGCTTAGTGATGGGCCAGTTGGCATCTGCTATTGAGATCCATCTGAGTTGATGAAATGTATGGAAGGTGGTGTGACAATATATTCAGCCCAGGAAGAGAGTCTTCATTGTGAACAAAATCAGTTATCATCTTGACCTCTGACTTCCCGTTCTCTATCTTTTGAGAAATAAACTTGTGTTTTTGAACTGTAATGTGTTGTTTATCATATTTATCATTACTAATTAGAAATAAGGAAAAAGTGTTGAAAGTCAAAAACATGGATTCTTAATTCCTGTCTGCCTAAATATTATAATAGATGATACTTGGATCACGTAGGGTTTACCTTAAATAACTTTGCAGATTTATTAGGAAAAAAAGAAATACAGCAGAAAAAGTTATTTACTAATGTAAGACATTCTCTCACATTGGCCATTTGAATATGTTGGTACAGGTGTGGTCATAGGATACCGAGTTCCCTTTCTAGACTTTAATCATTAGTGCAGATTGTTCTCTTCTATTCTCCACCTCAAAGTTTTTCCAGGACAAACAAAGATATCTTTACAACCATAGGGTTACTTCGATCCTTCTTCCTATTATTGGGCAAAGCTCATATTAGAGGGGGGTGAGAAGTTAGGAAATATTTATCCTATCATCTGGTGGTATTTGCACTTTATGTGACTTGAGTGGAAGAAATAATATTTATTTCAAGGAAATAAACTTTTCAGTTTTTATTTTTAGTGGTCCATGCTGCATTACTTGCTGATTTCAGTCTTTATGGGGATTTGGTACATGTGCATAACGCCTCTCTGTTCTTTTTCATCCTCTTTCCCCTCCTTTCTTCCATCCTTCCTCTTCCTCCATCTGTAGCTCTCCCTTCCCATTTGAACAAAATCCGTCTCCCCACTTCCTAGTAGCTATCTATTATTTTATTCTTTATTTGTAATTTGGGATTCTTGGCAGAATTTCAGCATCGTGACCAAACACCTGTGGTCCATAACCCGCTTGGGCCTACTTGTAAAGTGCAAGTCTGCTTTACAAAAGCGTAGTACAAAATGGAGAAATTCTTGATCTCAATCACAAATCTTGGTACAATTAAGAGACACAAACAAATTTTAAAAAATTGCCTGAGCAAGCTTCATGTGAAGCATGAAGTTGGTACTAGTTTTGGAAGAGAGAGTAAAATAAGGCTTATCAGAGAAAAGAAGAGAAAGTACTTAAAAATTCCTAAGAATGAATAACCAAGACGAGACTGGTTACAGTCTTTAAAAATAGTTTTATTTTTAATTTTTAAAAATTATGTACTTTTATTATTTTTATTACATTTATTGACACAACTTATATATACATAATGATTGTTTCCATCATAGGTAATTTGTACCTGTATATGATATATCATGATTCCTTTTTTCCCCATCCCCTCCCCTTCCATCAACCCCTCCTCTCCTCCTTATTTATGAAACTTTGGTTCCATTTTATGCTTCTTTTATCTTTTTTCCTTTTCCCTTCCTTCCTTTTTCCCTTCCCCCACCCTAGTTCCTATTTCCTTTTGAGCAATTTCTTTCTATTTTCCATTATCTATTGTACATTTGGTCCTTATTTACTCTTTCACATAAGGAGACAATGACATATTTACACATGTGTGTCAAATTTATTTCAGAGTATGATCTCAAGGTGCATCTATTTACCTAGAAATGGCTCTAATTTATCATTCTTTATGGCTAAGTAGTACTCCATTATATTAGAAAACACATCTTTTTAAATCCATTCTTCAGTTGATGGGCATTTGTGTTGTTTTCAATATATAGCTATTACAAACTTTGCTGCTGTTAACATGAGTGTGCATATATTGCTGTGGCATGATGTTTTTATTCTTCCAGAAAAATACCCATAAGGGGAATAGCTGGGTCAAATGGAACTTCTACTCCTAGTTTTTGAGCAATCTCCATACCAATTTCCATAGTGGTTGTACCAGTCTACACTCCCACCAACAGTGGTGAAATGTTCCCTTTTCCCCACAACCCCGCCATCATTTGTTGTTGGTTTATATATTGGTGATAACCATTTATAAATACCATTCTTGTACACAAATAACAAACTCATTGTGAGAGATTAGGGAAAAACACACCTTTCACAATAGCATCCAAAACAAATGAAATACTTAGGAATCAATCTAAGAAAGGAAGTAAAAGATCTATACATTGAAAAGTACAGTACTCTGAAAAAGGAGATCAAAGAGGATTTCAGAAAATGGAAAGATATCCTTTGCTCATGGGTAGTAAGAACCAACACAGTGAAAATGGCCATACACTCAAGATTATTTTTCAGATTTAATGTAATCCCAATCAAAAACCCTTAGCATATCTCATAGAACTGGAGAAAGCATTCCTAAAATTCATTTGGAACCAGAAGAGACCTAGAATAGCAATAACAATTCTCAGAAACTAAGACAAGGCAGTGCACATCA
The DNA here is from genome assembly GCA_004027595.1 of Dinomys branickii. NCBI lineage: Eukaryota > Metazoa > Chordata > Mammalia > Rodentia > Dinomyidae > Dinomys > Dinomys branickii. Next base: position 63,313 of record PVLD010010321.1, read on the forward strand.
CAATCCCTGGTGTGAAATTATACTACAAACCTGTGTGATAAAGTTGGCATGGTACTGGCAAAAAAAAAAAAAAAAAAAAAAACCAGACCCAAGGATCAGTGGAACAGATTAGAAGATTCAGAAACAACTCTCACCACAAATGGGCAAAACTTGTTCATCGGAAGAAAGATAAATCGTGCTGGAAAAACTGGCTTCCCACATGCCAAAGACTAAAAACTAGACCCATGTCTTTCACCATGTACTAAACTAAAACTGAAATTGATCAGTGATCTACACATGAAAACAGAAACACTAAGTCTGTTACCAGAGAAAAGAGGTAGAATTCTTGAAGATGTAGGTGCAGGCAAAGATTTCTTGAAAAAAAACCCACTCCAATGGGAAACAATACAAAGAATCAACAACTGGGAAGTCAACCTTTAAAAATGTTTTTGCATTGTGAAAACAAAAAAAAATCAGCAACATTATACAAAGACAACCCAGAGCCTGTGAAAATTCTTGGGGAGTTGTCCCTGGGACAAAGGATTAATATCTAAAACATAAAAAGAATTTTAAAGAATCAGACCTCCCCAATATAAAGACCTAATCCAAAAATGGGCATCTGAGATAAAGACACATTTCTCAGGTGAAAAAATACAAATAGATAAAAAATAAAAAATGTCCAACATCACCACTCATTTGAGAGATCCAAATTAAAACAGCACCCAGATTACATTTTACTATAGAATGAGTGGCTATCCTCAAGAAATCAACCAATAAAAATAATTTTAAGAAGAGATATTGATTTGACAATACTTTTTATTCATACTAGCTGTTTCTTATGCCTATTCCCATCCATTATGGTCATTGGTTCTCTAATAAAAAGGAGATGTTTGTTTCTGGTAACCTTGTTGAAATCTACACAGTGCTCAAAGTAAGTATGGATAAGTACATTTAAACACTGCTATGTTTGTTTATAAATACAGTATTTAATTCATTGGAATAAAACTTAGAACTTGACTTGGCTTTTAAGTATGGAAGGCTGGTTCCTAATCAGGTTTCTAAGTGAGTGTGTGATTGGTGTGTCCTTGGAAAACTTTATGCTCAACAGGGAAACGAAAACAGGGCTCCTACTACTCTGATCTTTCTTTGGAAATACTCCCTAGGCTTTTGGCTGAGATCGATGTTATTTCATTGAAAAGAATACTACATTTCTGTGTATAAAAGCTCAAAGCAATAATTTAAGGGTTTCATTTGCGTAACACACAACTTGCTCCTTTTGTTATACATCGTTGCCTATTCTTATTTCATGGCCATTACAGTACATCACTTGCAGTGTGAACTCAAAGCAGGTGTGTGTTGTGCATGTGTCACCCCCAGCTACTTGAAAGGCTGAGATGCGAAGATTTCTAAAGCCCTGAAATTTGAGGCCAGATTGGGTGACAATGGCAGATCTCTCAAAAACAAAAATATTAGACAGAAAAAATTGTTTTTCCCTCTATCCTGTATACTGTTTCTTTTGTGTCTTGTGTTTGGATGCTCTTCATCTTGGATTCTTTATTTCAAAATATTAACTTTGTGGTAGGTTTTTTGACATTTGGTTGATTATTCAGATTTATACATAAAGAGAAATGGTGGTCAGAACACAAGTTTTTGTGAGTTTTCTATGTAGTCACACATGTTACTCTCCTCCTGCAAACTGACCTTCTTTAGGCCCTTGTGCACACTGTGTTCTTCCTTCAGAACTTTTGCATTTGTATTTTTGTTTGACCAGAACATTCTTCCTCTACAGGGCTTTCCCTTTCAATGCTTTTAGGCTCCTGTTCACCAACATCTTCTCTTCATACCTTCCCTGGCCTTATTTTCAAGCACCATAGCAGCATTTCTTCATAGGCTCTTTCCCCTAATCAATTTTCGCCTCTTTGCAATATGTAATAAGAGTTTATCAATTAGGTCTTTCTTCAGTGTAATTTCTCTAGTAAGATATAATTGTAAGGTCCACAAGACCAGAAAGTTTTCATTATTCACTGCCATGTCCCACTGATCTAGAACACCACCATAGTACATTTATTTAGTTAATATTTATTTATTGGGTAAATAACAAGTACAGGCACATTTTCCAACATACCTTGGTCGAGATGACCAAACATACATGCACAATGACCATACGTGTGGTTTTCTTTGAGGCCTGGTTAGAGAGGGACCTTACTGGCTCAGGGACTTATTATGAAAATAAAAACTATTCTTTAGAAGTTTCCTATGCATTTCTTCCTGCGTTCTTTTTGGTAGCTGAGAATTACCTCAAAACTATTCTTAAATCTACCCTCTTCCACACTAAGATCAGGAGAATCACCCTTTTCACTTAGAAACCAATTCTCAAGATTATGCTAAGAATAAATGCTGCAACTACCTGACTGATACACCTGAAACTTGGAAAGAACTTTTCTTACCAGTTTCATAAACAGGCTTTCAGTTAGTTACTCAAAACACATGAACTCATGCTCTTTTCTTTTAGCCACCCTGGCTAGTTATGTGAACCTACCTGAGCTCCATCTGCAGGGGCACCTCTACACCTTCTCCTGGCTATGCTTTGAGAAACCATAATCTAAGAGGAATAATCACCAATAATTGTTTTTTAAAATATAAATCTGTTAGCATTCTAGAGAGTTTGGGGAGAAAGAGGAAAATATTTGTGTCTAGTCTACTACCTTGTTCTTAAAACAGTATTTAAACCAAAAGGCTTTTAACAATTTATTTTTAAACATTTTTTATCATGGATGCACCAGATGTAAACCCAGAATGCTAAATGAATAGCATTACTGAGGTTCTTTATTTTCTGTATTAGTGTTCCAAATGATTCCTGTGTTAGCTTAACAAGACACAGACTGCAAGAAACATTCAAGTGAACCACAAAAATTAAATTGTGTCTTCTATATAAAAGATGACAACAGCCAAAAAAAAAGAAGCATTACCCCAAACCTTAACCAGCCTCAGAATTCCACCTCTTTCTAATAATCTAAAACCACAGCACACACATTTCCCAGATGTAAGCCTCCCCGCAAAGTTCTTTATACAGCCTATTTTAAATCTGTAAAGCTTTTCTGCAGCCACAAATATGGCCAGAACTATTGTAGAAAAGAAAGTAAAAACTATTGCATTTTCTCTCATCTACCCCAGATTGAAATGTATTTTTCTCCCTTAATTATCAAATTGACCCTGGAAATTGAGCTGTTCAACTAAGTTCAATGGACTGAAGTGTTCAGGGTGCCTTTCTTTACCTCTGCTTTTGATCGGTTTCTGAGAGCGCCCTGAGGAAGTTAGGGTAAGTGCGAGGCAGGCAGGGGAGGTGCCCGCAAGCACTCTCCAGGTTCCAGCGATTGCCCTGCACAGTGGCATACTCGCCCCCCAGGGTCTCCCTTTGGAGAAAGGCACTGCAGAGTACAGGCAGGTTTCAAGTCCTCCCTCCACCAGCTAGCTTCTACGTCAAACTATGAATGATCTGACCCTTGTGGGTGGGAGATCACTATCGTGACAGTCACCTAAATTTTTGTCTTCTGCTATGGTGTAGGTGGTGCTGGTCACTATGTTCTCTGATAGGCTCCCTTTTAAGTGCCTCTTTTCATTCCCATATATATGTTTTTCCTCCTAAAGAAAACCCAAAGCTGCAAAAACATCACAGCTGAAGAGCTCAGGGGATGGCACCCAGGAAGACCATCTCACCGTGCTTAAAGCACAAGCAACAATGGTTTTAGTTCAATGCTGTTTTCATAATTGAAAGTAAGCATAAGAAATGACACGGGATTAAGAGCTATTTTATTATTTAATTGATACATTTTAATTTACATGATTCATGTATGTTACTGATACATTTCCACTTATTTTGGGGAATAGGTATATGTATATATCATATCTTGGTTATCTTTGATGCCTTTATCTCCCCTCCCTCTGTGCCCTTCCCTGTTCCTGCTGAGGTCTTACACAATCTCTACGAAATCTTTTTGTTTCCTGTCATTTTTCCTTCATTTTAGTTTTTAATTTACTCACATTTTAAGTTTCTCATATAAGAGAAACCAAGAATATTTCTGTGTCTGACTTATTTCACTTAACTTTATGGTCTCAAATTGCATCTATTTTCTTACAGATAACATAATCTCATTCTTTTCTATAACTGAATGATAATAATATATACTCCATTTCTCTATCCAGTCATATGCTGATGGGCATCTAGGCTGTTTCCAGAGCTTAGCTCTTTTGAGTTGTGGTGGTATAAACATGGCAACACATGTGTCACCATGATATGATATCTTTAACGCTTGAGAATATTCTCAGATGTATCGCTGGGTCAAATAGAATTTTTATTTTTAATTTTTTGAGAAATTGCTACACTGATTTCTGTTGTGGTTATACTAATTTATATTCCCACCAAAAATGTTGAAGGGTTCCTTTTTTCCTACAGCCTCACCAGCGTTTCTTATTTTGGGGGAATCTTCATGGAACCCATTGTTATTGGGGTAACCTGGAATCTCAGTTTTGATTTTCATTTCCCCAATGGCTAAAGATTATAAATATTTTTAATGCACTTACTGGCCAACTAAACTACTTTTGAGAAGTGTCTATTTGGTTCATTGGCCGATATTTCATTGAATCTTTTAATTTGTCTTTTGGGTTTTTAATTTTTTTTTAGTTTGGTATATATTATAGATGTTTTTTTGCTATAAAAGGAGTAGTTGGCGAAATGTTTTTCCATCATGTAATTTCCATTGTGTAATTTGTCTCTTCACACTATTAATTATTTCATTGCTGTGCAGAAACTTTCTAATTTTATATAATCCTATTTGTTGACTCGGTGTTATTTTATGTGTATAATATCTTTCAAAAGAAGATACCTAGGAATCAGCCTACCCACAAAGGTAGAAGACATCCATAACCTAAACTACAGAGCTCTGAAGAAGAGATCCAAGAGGGTTTTAGAAAATGGAAAGACATCCCCTCTTCTTGGATGAGCAGAACAAATAGTTTTTAAATGCCATATTACCAATATCTATACATGTAAAGCAATCTCCATTGAAATACTAACAACTTTCTTTACAGAACTAAAAAGAAAACTCCTAAAATTTTAATAGAACTGAAAAAGGCCCAGAGAAATACTGAGCAACAACAAAATAGGTGGCACCACACAATTGTGAATTTCAAGTTATAGCAGGAAACTACAACAAAAAATCCTATCAGCACCAAATAGCCACGTAGATAACAGAATAGAATGAATCCTACGCACCTCAGCCATTTGAGTTTTGATAAAGGTGCCAAAATCATAAAGGACCTGGAGAAATAATAATAGCCTCTTTAGCAAATGGTGCTGCGGCATTGATTATCTATGTGCAGAAGACTGAAACAACTTCTGGATCTGTCACTCTTACTAAAATTCAATCAAAATGGATCAAAGGCCTAAATGTAAAAACAAATTTTGGAAAATGCTAGAAGTTAACATGAGGGGACCCTGGAAGCCATAGACACAGGCAAGGGCTTCCTGAATAAAAATTATTTTTCAAAAGCGAACATCTTTGTCTTTATTACAATGTCAGAAATTCAGAGCCTTCAATTTAAAACTAAAGTCAGCCAGTCAGGTGGACCAAGTGTGTTAGAACTAAACATTGGACAATGGGGGATTGTTGATCAGATTTGGTAGATATAAGGTGAACAGGAGGGTTGCCTCCTATACCCAAGTAGCTTGACCTAGGAACACAATGACTAAATCATTTAATATTTATTTAATATTTTATAATATTAAATATTTATTTTGACATTTGGATTTTAATAGACTTGCATTTGATTCCTAGCAACTAATTATGAGTTCTAACACTAATAACTCTATGCACTAAATTTCTCACCTTAAAAAATAAGAATAAGAGAGTATAATCAGAGTTGTCTCAGTTCATTTTCTGTTACTGCAATGGCATACCTGATACTTATTAATTTAAAGGTGAAAATTGGCTTAGAGTTCTGGATATTTGAAATTACAAAAGGATGATGCTACCTTCTACTCAAAACCTGTGATTCTTCAATTAATGGTAGACAATTGGGAGGGCAAATAAGTATGTGCAAAGAAGACAAAACATGAGTAGTCTCACTTTGTAATAGTCTATCGCAATATTCAATCCATTCCATGAGAAAGACAGTGGTTGAATCACCACCATATTGACAAAGAGTTTCAGCAAGAGTTTAAAGGGGACATACCATATTCAAACCTTAATGATGTTAATAAGATAATGTAGGTAGATCATGCTAATATATGTAGATCATGCAAAAATGCCAGTTTTACAAGGTCAAAAGTCAGGAGTTATTGTCAAAAGACATAGATTTGGGGAATTCCGGGAAGATGGTGACCAGGTGAGCAGCAGAGGGAATCTCTACCAGAGACCGATCCTTTGCGCGTGGCTGCCCGGTCCATGGATGCAAAATTCCAACTGATCGGGCTGCTCTCCGTGGCCTGAGCATTAAAGGGCCAGCTGACAAGCCGCGGGGTGAGAACTGGGCGGATCCTGAGAGCTGGGCGCCTGAGGGATCAGTGCTGCGCTTGGGCCGCAGCTTGGTTCAAATCGCATACAGCCGAGAGAGCGAGAGTGGTGGGAAGAACGGCTTCAGCTCCTGAACCCAACCGGGTCAAAGGCGCGGCTGTAACCAGGATTTGTTGGAGGCAGCGGAGCAGAGAAAACTCAGAGAACGCGCTACTGGGACAGACTGTGCCAATCTGGGGAGCGGTCCGGGATCCCGCTCAGAACCCCACCCCCGCAGCTGGTGCTGCACGAACTGGAGCAACAGCGATCGGCGGGATTTCTGAGTTGGGAAAAAGCTCCATCCAGAGAGATACATCTGAACGGCATTCCTGTCTGCACAATCAAAGGGAGAGTTAAGTGGGCGCTCTAACCGGTTTTTCCTGAATTGGGAAGAAGCTCAGCCCAGCGAGTGACATCAAAGCAGCTTTAAGGACTGCGGGATCTCCCGGGTGGGAAGAGCTAGCTAGGCACCCCAACGGGATTTGTGAGGAGGGAAGGAGCTCCACCCAGGGAGGAACACCGGAGTGGCCTGTCTGCAAGACTCCTGGGGAGGCGAGCTGTTTATTCGCCCTGGCCAGGTCTTGGGATAGGGAGTAGAAGCGGAAATCTCAGCAGACAGCTTAAGGGACATTCTCCCAAAGAGAAGGAAGCATTGGAGCAGCCTCTACAGCAGACCTTTTTTGCCTGCTGAACTGCCTGGGGAATTTATAGCTCCACATTTTGAATCTGATACCCAAAAATGGGAAAACAGAGGAACAAAACGCAGTCTCAAAACTCAACACCACCCAGAACAAGTTTTGAATGTGAAGATACAGGGGAACCAGGAAGCCTCATAACTTCAAGTTATGAAACGATTGCATCCAAAATGAGACAACTCCAACAGGCCATGAAAGAGCTTAAAGCAGAAATAACCCACATACCCGCAATGATTTCTCAGACAAAAAACGAGCTGAAAACAACGATGGAAGAAATGTTCCATTCACATAGACAAGAAATAGACAAAAGTCTAGAAGAAAATAGGAAACAAATGGAAACGTTACAAGAACAATTTAAGAATGAATTACCAATAATGAAACAGGTCCAAAGAGAATGCCAGGATTTGAAAACTAATGCTGAAGGCATGCAAAACCGTTTAAATGAAACCGAAGATAGAATTTCAGAACTTGAAGACAGCATGGCAGCTTATGAGTGTGAAAGGAAGAACATCATGATATCATCAAAGACACAAGAAAAGTCAATCCAACAGCTGCAAGATGTGGCAAAACATAACAATATTCAAATGATAGGAGTGTGTGAAACAGCAGGAGATCTCACAAACGATATAAAAGGAATATTTGATGAAATAACAGCAGAAAATTTCCCAAACAAGGTAAAAGACACTGAAGTTCAGTTAAGCGAAGCATATAGAACCCCAATGATCCATAACCCAAAGAAAAACACACACAGGCATATAATAGTCAAGATCCCAGATATCCAGCAAAAGAACACAATACTAAAAGCTGCCAGAGAAATGAAACAGATCACCTATAAAGGAAAGCCCATCAGAATCACAGCAGATTTCTCAACGGAAACCATGAAATCAAGAAGAGCTTGGAGCGAGATACTACAGATTCTGAGACAAAACAACTTCCAACCCAGACTGATGTATCCTGCAAAATTATCCCTCAAATTCAATGGAGAAATAAAATATTT
>PVLD010010322.1:0-71421 GCA_004027595.1 Dinomys branickii
CTTTCCTTTATAGGTGATCTGTTTCATATCTCTGGCAGCTTTTTATATTGTGTTCTTTTGCTGGATATCTGGGATCTTGGCTATTATATGCCTGTGTGTGTTTTTCTTTGGGTTATGGATCATTGGGGTTCTATATGCTTCACTTAACTGAACTTCAGTATCTTTTACCTTGTTTGGGAAATTTTCTGCTATTATTTCAGCAAATATTCTTTTTATATTGTTTGTGTGGTCTCCTGCTCTTTCACACACTCCTATAACTCGAATATTGTTACGTTTTGCCTCATCTTGCAGCTGTTGGATTGACTTTTCTTGTGTCTTTGATGATATTATGAGATTCTTCCTTTCACGCTCATAAGCTGCCATGCTGTCTTCAAGCTCTGAAATTCTATTTTCGGTTTCATTTAAGCGGTTTTGCAAGCTTTCAGTGTAAGTTTTCAAATCCTGGCATTCTCTTTGGACCTGTTTCGTTCTTGGTAATTCATTCCTAAGTTGCTCTTGTAACGTTTCCATTTGTTTTCTATTTTCTTCTAGTCTTTTATCTATTTCTTCTCTATGTGTACGGAACATTTCTTCCATCATTGTTTTCAGCTCGTTTTTTGTCTGTTAAATCATTGCAGGTATGTGGCTTATTTCTGCTTTAAGCTCTTTTATGGCCTGTTGGAATTGTTTCATTTCAGATGCAATCGTTTCATAACTTGCAGGTATGTGGCTTCCTGGTTCCCCTGTATCCTCGCATTCAAAACTTATTCTGGGTGGGGTTGAGTTTTCAGACTGTGTTTTGTTCCTCTGTTTTCTCATTTTTGGGTAACAGATTCAAAATATGGAGCTATAAATTCCCCAGGCAGTTCTGCAGGCAAAGGTCTGCTGCAGAGGCTGCTCCAATGATTCCTTATCTTTGGGAGAATGTCCCTTAAGCTCTCTGCTGAGATTTCCGCTTCTACTCCCTACCCCGAGACCTGGCTGGGATGCATAAACAACTTGCCACCCCAGGGACCTTGCAGGCAGGGGGCCACTCAGGTGTTCCTCCTTGGGTGGAGCTCCCCCCACAAATCCTGTCGGGGCGCACAGCCAGCTCTTCCGACCCGGGGATCCTGCAGTCAGTAAAGCTGCTCGGATGTCCCTTGCTGGGCGAAGCTTCTTCCCGACTCAGAAAAAACCGGTCAGGGCGCCCAATCAACTCACCCTGGGATTGTGCAGACAGGAATGCCACTCAGATGTGTCTCCCTGAATCGAGCTTCTTCCTGACTCAGAAATCCTGCTGCGGTGTTCACTCGGCTCACCCGTTCCGAGATCCGTGCCGGCAGGAGATCCTGGCTCTCCCTGGTGCTTTTCCGCTTCCTTGGCTTTCTTGCAGGAGCTGCTGACCACAGCTGCCACAGTTCCCCTGGCACCGGCTGTGGGGGCGGGGCTCTGAGCGGGATCCCGGACCACTGCTCAGATTGGCGCAGTCTGCCCGAGGAGCACGTTCTCTGAGTTTACTCTGCTCCACTGCCTCCAACAAATCCTGGCTATAGCCGCCTCCGAGCCGATCAGGTTGAGGAGCTGGGTGGGTCCGTCCTGCCGCAATCGCTCTCTCGGTTGTACGTGGATTCAGCCGAGCTGAGGCCCAAGCGCAGCGCCGATCGCCTCGGGAGCCCAGCTCTCAGGATCCGCCCACTTCTCGCTGCAGCTTATCCAGCCGACCTTTTAATGCTCAGGCCACGGAGAGCAAAACGATCAGTTGGAATTTCACATCCGCGGACCAGGCACCCGCACGCAAAGGATTGGTCTCTGGAAGAGTTTCCCTCTGCCGCTCACCTGTTCACCATCTTCCCAGAAGTCTTCAAAACCCTTTCATCCTCACATATTTTCTCAGTAACTCATTCTGCTCATCTCCTCCCTTCCCAGTTTAATTTCCTTCTTTCTTTTCTTTTCTTTTCTTTTCTTTTCTTTTCTTTTCTTTTCTTTTCTTTTCTTTCTTTCTTTCTTTCTTCCTTTCTTCCTTTCTTCCTTGTCTTTTTGAGGCAGGGTCTTGCTATGCAGTTTGGGCTGGCCTTGAGCTCACTTTGTAGCCAAGGCTAGTCTCAAACTTGCAACAATCCTCCTGCCTCAGCCTTCTGAGTGCTGGGATTATAGGTGTGCACCACCACACCTGGATCCAAGTTTAATTTCTGTAGCTAATTACCATCATATCCTCTCTTGCCCAGGCCTTTTCTTTCTTCATCATCCCGGTGGGGCAGAGCTGCCATCTGTGTGATCCATCTCTCCACCCCTGTCTGACTGCTCCTGGATTCTCCCTTCAGTGCTGCCCGGCAGTCCTACTGTGTTTCATGTTTTGTCCACTTCCTGCTGTCCCGGAGGGCATCACATGCCTTCTCATCACTCCCAAACTTCCGCTGTTACTCGAAGATTGTGAACTGGCATCTGGAGTCACTCAGAAGCCAAAGCACATAGCGCACACCCAGCATGCCTGCATCCTTCCCTGCTAGCTGAACCCTGGGCTGCCCAGCTCCTCTGTGTGGGCTGGGTCTCACCCCTCCCTGTCTATTCAAAAACTCCTCCCTCTCGTTATCAGACTTTTCCTTTCTGACTGATGGATCTTCCTGTTAGATGACAAGACTGCTATTACGTTTTCTGTTTTTAAAGCTCCCTCCATTTCTTAGCTCAGAAGTAATTTCTTTTACTTCTTTTTATAGCAAATGAGTTGTCTCTGTTTCTTCCAGCCTCTCCTGGTCGTTTTCCAGCCAGGCTGCTGACATCCCACGGATCGAGGCCATGGATCCCTTCCTTCTTGAAGATCTCAGTCAGCCTCTGGCTTCCCTTGCGCGACCTCCCCAGGGAATTTAGCACTGCAGCCCTGCTGGCAGCCTCCCTTATCCTGCCCCATGGCTTCTCCTCCCTGGGCTGGGCACATTCACTGAGGAATCTCAGTCCTTGAGCTTGCGCTCCTCTCTCTGCATTTCTCCCCGTGTACTATGCTGAGTCTAAGGGTTTCAGTCCTGTCTGCATTATCTCTACTCCCAGACTTAAGTCTCTGTCGTGAGCCTCTTGTCCCTGCAAACATTCTGCACAGAAGTCTCTGAACTTGACCCTGCCCACAGCTGAGGTCCGGAACTTGCCCTGCAATCTCATCTCCCGTTGTCTCACCCATCTCAGCAGGCAGCAGGCGGGCGATTCTTCCACTTTACCTGGAGCTGTGGATCACCCTTAACTCCACTCTTCTGACTTGCTCTGGTTTGTATGTTTGTGTCCCTCCAAAACTTGTGTTGAAGCTGGATGTGTGGAGCATGCTCCAGCACTTAGGAGCCTGAGGCAGGAGGATGGCCAAGAGTCGGAGGCCAGCCTGGGGTTCATAGTAGGTTCAAGGCCAGCCTGAACTACAGAGTGAGAACCTGTCTCAAAAAAAAAAAAAAAAAAAACAACAACCAAAAATCCCCTGAACTAACGAAACACACCTTGAGCCTCACATTCAGTGCAACAACATTAAGAGCAGGGCTCCTGGGAGTGGGTCATGCAGGGAGAGCAGCACTCCATGGTGGGAGTAGCACTCAAGCAAAGTGCTGGGGCAGTAGCTGGGCCTTTTGCTTCTGTCTCCTCCTCGCTGGGTGGTGCACTGGAATCCACTTGCCCAGGGGACATGGCATGGGGTGCCCGTCAGAAGTGGAGGGCACCCCTGTGAGGCCTGAGCCCGCTGGGCCCTGGAGCACAGACTTTGGTCTCCAGAGCTCTATCCCTCAGTTTCTGAGCTGTATGAAGTAGCCGGGGTGATAGCAGTGACTCGGCTGCTCACCCTGGTCCTGCCTCACCCCTGCCGCCCATTCTCGACAACCAGCCTTAGTGTCTCTAACATTTAGGTCAGGCTGCACGACTCATTTAGAGAAAAAATCAAAGTCCTTACAGTGGACCCCGTACCCCACACAACGTGCAAGCACATTGCTCTGGGCCCCAGGGTCCTCCTTAGTGTTGGCACCACCCACTGCCCTGCTTCTTCCAAGTCTGTAATCTGCTGTCACCATCACCTGTGCATTCAGACAGGTGAAGGGCCAGGGGATCCCACAGGAGTGAACATCCCCGAGTCTCAGGAGTTTAGAGTAAGTCACAGCACTGGTCTGATACCCCAACAGGAAAGCTGCTATCGGGACACCACCATGCAGGAGGAGCAGGGTCACTCACCGGCTCCTGTGCCTCCATGCCATGCACACAGGGTCCATCACCTCTGCCACCTCCATCAGCAGAGCAGGTCCCTGGGCCTCTAGCCCAACTCAGCCAGGAAATATAAGCTCATCACATACCTAGAGGAAGAGCCCAAAAGGCTGAGGAGTCCTGTAATATCAGTAACTGCTGTGGCCCCATCTCACCAAACGCCTCCTCAACCATGCTCCAAAATTTACAAGCCTCTTGCCCCCGTTCCAGCATCTTCATTCCCCAGTCACCTGCATTTACTTCCGCAGAGTCTATCGCTCTCTACGTGTGCCACCTACGCGCTGTGTTCCTGTTTATCTCATTTGTCCTATACCCTTCTCCATGGGAACATAAACTCCAGGGAGCCAGGACTGTGCCTCTCCTGCAGGGCTGCAGCCCCAGCTGCCTTGTAGGTGCTATAAATGCATTTGCTGGATATGCAAAGGAGTGGTACGGACACAAGCTGGGAGCGATCTGTGGGAAACCTACCATGGATCCAGTCAGCCAGGCTCGGCTTTGGCTGGAGTGAAGGTTAGCCCTACTCCCTTATGCACATTTCCAGCACAGACCTTGCCCGTCCCCATCCCTGACCTTGCAGACCCACAGCAAATCCTCTCCAGCGACTTGTCACAGCGGAGGAGCGGGTGCTGCCAGCTTTCATGGAAATGAGCTAGAATCCATCTTTAGCTGAGATCCAGCGGAAGTCAAGGGCTCCTGTTCAGGAGGATGAGAAAGCCTTGTGTAGAAGCCCATTTCCTGGGTCTCTGGCTTGAGCTGCTTGGCATGTGTTCCCCGTGTGGCACCCCAGGAAGCAGCAAAGCTGCAGCACTGTCACTTGACACATCTCCCTCAGCTCCAGAGCAGCCTGTTTGCGACATGGCCTCATCAGTGGATCAAACCACACAAGGAGGTTCCTCCCTTGTCATTCAATGCCCCCCACCAGGCTCTGCCTCAGATCCATGTGGGAATTATGTTCACACGGTGCCAATCATGCGAGCAGAGGGAGACAGTCCGGGGCAGGGCTGTGGGATCTGGCAGCTTCTTGGGGCAAATCATAAGGAAACTTAGCCAGGAAGTGAACACGTGAATGTCTAACTCAAGGCTAGCTGGCTTCCTCTAGTAGGTATGCTACTGCTGAGCAATTTCACCAAGCTTGTTTATTGATTGACTGACTATGAGACAAGGTCTTGCTGGTTTGCCCAGGCAGGCCTCAAACTCATGATCCTTCTGCCTCAGTCTTCTGCGTAGCTGGGATGACTGGCCCTAACTCTGCTAGGATTAGTTTTTTTGGTACCAGGAACTGAACTTAAGACCTTGTGCTTGCCAGGTAGGCACTGTGCTGCTGAGCTGTATCCCTGACCCCAGGATTTTTAAAATACCATATCCAGGTATGAAAAATACTTGGAGGAGCAGTGAGTACATCTGTGTAGGACACTCATGTAGTTTGCATAGAAGGACACAGCTTCAGCCGGGCATGGTGACACAGGCCTTGCCACGAGTTCGAGGCCAGCCTGAGCTACACAGTGACTCAAACAAGAAGTGTCTCAGAGAAAAAAAAAAAAAAGACACAGCCTCTTCAGGAAAATCCTAGGCAAAACTCTTGGGAGAGCAGTCCTTCCCGTGTCCTGATTACGTTTCCCTGTGCTCTGAGCCCATTTCTGTGGCTCCCCACTGCCTACAGGGAACACGCAGTCCTTCCTCCCCTCCTGCTCCCACATCGGCCTCTGCGCTGTCCTCAGAATCAAGCTCTGCCCCCTCACAGCCAGGGGAGCCACGCCACAAGCCCTCAGCTACTTGCTGGCTCCTCCTCCAGCAGGCACCTGACCTCCCACACTCAGCAACCCAGAGGCCCTGAGTGCAGGCTCTGACCCACCTGCCCAACCTGGGCGGCCTGGCTGTGGCAGTGCTGGCCACGGGGAAGGATGGGGAGGCCTGAGAAAACCTCTCCCGCCGGATTCAGGTTTGAATCCAGCTCTGGTGGTGCGGTGCAAGTGCAGTAGGGCAGGGATGCCCACCCACCCCCAGATGAGGGCTTAGCTTGCCTTGACCCGAGGCAAACTTGGTCACTCCAGTGCCTGGGCTTTCTCCTCCATCGCTTATTCCTGCTGCCGGCTACCAGGTCACCAACCCCGCTGGTCCTGTCCTGAGCAATTCTCTGTGAACTCAGTGTCTTCTGTTACGGTGCTTAAACCTCATGTTCTCATTGCTGAGCTCTTGTTTCTTAAGTACCAATTGTGGCATCTACCCCACTAGCTTGCGTTTTGAGTCTTATGACCTTGCTTGGCTGTGGTGCTGTCTGCTTCCTATCATCCAGCACAGCACACGTTGCTGAGACTGAGCCAGGAGGCGGCCTGAGGAGATCTGTGCGACATTTTGGGGCATTGGGCACTTTCATGTGATTTCCTACATCTGCCAGTCCAGAACTTAAGTAAAAATGGTAATGAATTTTAAGTGGTATACAGCATTTTTAGTAAACTCAGCCAGTTCCTTGTAATCACCAATTCTTTTCCTTAAAAATGTTTTTAGCAATTGATTCTAAAATCCCTTGGACACTCACACACTGCCTGTTTCTGCTCCAAGGGCTGGAGGGACCCCGAGTGCTCTGGGACTTTGTCCTCAGGCCCTTCTCTGGCTCACACAATTCTGATAACAATTATATTTTTAACTTGAGGGTCAGGCACGACTGTAGGCATGTTATGGGTGTTAACCCTGAGTCCTCGCCTGCCTTATGAGGTGGATGTTATTATTACTCACTTTACAATCAGGCCAATGAAAGCAGCAAGGTCTGGGTTCACACTCCTTATCTGTTTGTTTTCTTAGCTTGTCATTAGAGGAAATCTCAAGCATGTGGTAGAGCACAGGACTGCACCGCCAGTCTCTGTGCACCCGTCAGTCATCAGCTGGAACAATGAGCAATTCCCGGCCTGTCTCGCCTCATCTGGGCCCCAGCTCCTTTCCTTCCCTCTGCCCCGAGTTATCTGAAGCAAATCCCAAACCTCATATCATCATGTTCTGTAATTCTTCATGTGTGACAAAAACGGAAAGCTGCTTTTCTAGGGGTCTTCTGCTACAACCACACCATCACTAAACGTTAATAATTTTTCCTCATAAAATTTGAAAATGGGCAAAAGCTGAAGGCAAAATATAAAGATCACCTCTAGTTTGATTTCCTAGGAATAACAGCTGCTAAGGACTGGCTGTTTCTGTCTCCCCAGAGTTCCATGTTGAGACCTGGCCCCCAGGTGAGGGGATGAGGAGGCCTCTCAGGGAGCGATTAGGCTTTGGCGCAGGGTCCTCAGGAGCAGGAACTGGGACACCATCAGAGTCCGGATCTGCTGCTCCCGGACCGTGGAACAGCAGTGTTCCTGTGTGTCAGCCCCCTCGTCCTGGTCTTCCGTACCAGGGTCAAGACAAGTCGACACGAGCCATTCCCTTCCTTTCCGTGCTGTGTTTGTCTGTTCCCAATATGAGGATGTATTTTTCTGCCTGTTGCAGGCGAAGCAGTTCCACTCCCATGGAGCCTGTGGTCTTGGGTGCAGGCCTGCTCTGTCCTCCTCCCTGCAGTGCCCTTCAGTTGTCCTGGGAGACTTGCCTGCCTGGGAGCTTCATTCTGTGCAGCCCCGGTGGCCCGTGCTCCACCAGCATGCGACAATGCCTAGAGTAGACCAGAGTGCACTCGGGTGGGAGCTGCTTCTAACTTGTTTCTGTATCTCTGGAGCTTATGCTATAAAAACAGTCTGGCAGAGGTCATTACTATAGAAGGATTTTGAACTTGAGAGTGTCTATATCGCACAGCATTCCCTTTCCAAGGGTCCAGGAGCAAAAACCATTGAGCTCCCGAACAACAGGTGTGCTCACCATGGCAGAGGTCAGGGCAGTTGGAACCTGAGTTCATGTGTCTGTTTCTGCTTTGGTTGTGAGCTGGCTCAGAGCTGAATAAGGTCTTGTCTTTGAAAAGTGTTTTCAGTTTCCAAACCCTCATCTTTCACATGGTCCTGTTTTCTGTTCATTACAAATCCTTTATATTGAAAAAGTCACATGGTATCAGGACAGAACTATTTGGGACATACCAGTCCACAAGGCTTCTCCTCTTTTCAGGAAGGAAGCTTGCAAACTGTGCCCGCTTGCTTCTGGGGGTACCCAGCCATGGTGCCTCCACTTGGAATCAATTACTAAATGTCCAGAGCCTTTGAGGAGGATGGGTGAGGGTCCTGGGTGAGGAAAAGGGCATCTGAGGGAAGCTTGGCAGGAAAAGGGATTCTCTCAGGTTGGCAGAAGATTCTAGAACTTGCAGAGCTGCACGTATAGAGAAGCAATGGTGAGCAGAACTCCAGAGAAGTGACTGGGCCCCAGGTGGGCAGGGCCCAGCCTGGGCAGGGACGGGTGCTGCATGGGCTGTGTGGACCCAGTTCCCAGCTCCCAGCAGCCTCAGGTGCAGGAGAGCCTGGAGGTTCAGCACTCACAGGACAGTGGGGACCTCGGGATCATTGAAGCAGAATTCTCACCCAGCAGGACTGTGCTTGGATGAAAAGTGATGTCTGATTATAGAAGATGGGGACTCCTATTTGATAAGCACTTACTGCATTTGTGAGTCACCCAGATGCAAGAGGGAACCAGATGCTCTACAGAGGAACAGAGAAGAAAACCATCATTGTTATGGAAGAATGAGTGGGTGGTGAGGGCAGCTCTGTTGGCATTTCCTACTTCTCCCTTGGTCTCTCCAGCCACACCCCACCTTTCTGTCAGCACCCATCTCGCCAGCTCCCACACACCCAGGGGCGGGGATGTCTCTTGCGAGTGTAGGGTCGTCTGGGCCCTTCCACGCTTACTCTTTGCCATCCAGGGCACTTGATCTCAGGGCTAAGTCCAGCTCTGCAGAAGCTTCTCTTGTTTCTACGACTTCCCCACTCCAACTTCCTCTCCAGAAATACTGTCCGCTCTGCTGTCCCGTGAACGCACGGGCTCCTTATCTCCCTCTGGTCCTTGCTGTTGCAATCCTTCAGGGACCAGTGCTCCTTGTTCACCCTTCCCAGGCATCTCCATCGTCTGGACAGCCTCTCCCTACCTCCCCTCTTCACGCAGCCTGGGTGTGCTGTTCCTGCTACCTGTTCTTCACTTGTCCATGGATCTGAACCCCACGCATCGAGGGAAGCAAGAACACACAGACTTTTTCACAGACGCTTGTGGCGGCTGCAAACACGCGTGTGCACGGTAACGTGGGAGCAGGAAGACATTGTACGGGGGACTTGGGAGAATGCAAGGGAGAGAGCTGCTGCTATGTCCCACACTTGGCAGCAGGGCCTAAGCATAAAGTTGCTTGGAAGCAGTGTGGGCCTCATGCCCCAACCAGAGGCCACTTACCTCTGTCCCAACATCTCATGTCTATTTCCTTTCTAGTAATGCAAAAAGCTCCCATGGTTCCCCTGGTCACATCCACCCAGCCAATTGTTCCCTTTGCCCAGCCTCCTTTGCAGCTAGGTATGGTCACACATCTGATGTCAGCCAGTAGGATGTCAGTGGGGTGACAGGTGAGAACTGCCCTGTCATCACGTTCAACGCAAAGCTAAGTCTGACTTTCCCTTGTTCCTCCTGCAGCTGAAATGCAGATGGAGATGAGGAAGCCTGGATTCCTAATTGCTTGGCCAGGCTAGAGTGCTTACCTTGCTTAGTTCTGTTAGTGGAGAGGAAAGCAACGTTCTGTGGAGTTAGGTGAAGGCCCTCATGTGAGTCAAACTGTTTTACAGATGTTCTGCTGGAAAGGTGCTGTGAGATCTTCCCTTCGGAAGAGGAGCTTGGGGTAGAGAGAAGTCACTCGAGGGTGCAGGTCCATGGCAGTCACTGCCCTAAGAGCCCCATGAGCTTATTTTGTGCCCAGGAAACACCGTAGTCCTCTGCCACACACAACTGCTGATTGCTATGGAAGAAAGGACCAAAGAACTCCACTGAAGTAGAATTTTGCTTCCCTTTCCTTAGGTGTTTTTAAGGCTCAGAAACATAGAAGGGAAAGCCAGGAGAGGAGGAAGAAAAGCAAAACAGAAAATTTCTCCCCTCCTGTGGACAATAAGTCTCCTATGTGGGGACAGAGACAGTGAAGATGGCTTTCAACTAGATCAATTGTATTATGCTAGATAGTTTTACATTCCAAAAATGACCATAAAGTTTACCTAAAGCATCATTTTAGGTAAGACTTACCAGAGCATTTTAGGGAAAGTCTCTGGAAGAAATTTTTTTCCTGTTTGATCTCTAGAGTGTAGACTATTCAATAAACTGGCTAAAAACCCAAAAACAAAAATTTCCCCAGCTTGAATGAGAATTCCAGCTCTCTCCTACCCTAATTTTGCTGTGGTTTTCTGCCTTATGAAAAAAAAAGTACAAAAAAGGAAAGAGAAGGAGGCTGGGTTGGGGGAGAGGGCACCTGTGACCCGGACTCTCGGGCACCCAGGGCCAGGGGGACCAAAGGCAGATCAGCGTCAGCACATGGGTGCTGCTCAAAGCGCTGTGGGCCTGGGGCCCCACTTCTCTGCTGCTCGCTATGAGCCTAGGTTTGTGGGATGAGCTCCTCTGTGCCACACACTCCTCTTTCTGTCCTTTATCTGCTTCCCCCTGGGACAGTTGGCAAGACAACTGGCTGGGAAATTTGGCAGAATGAACTGGGCCTGTCAGCTCGTCCTTGCTTGTCCTTCCTAGCATCGCCCATGAGTTTTACCCTCACGGGGACCCAGGGCTCAGTGGGCTCACAGCCCCTGAGACTGGGAGACCAAGTTGCCTGGTGCCGATGGAGGAGGCACTGCTCCCCAGCGTGAGCGGCTGCTGCAGCCTTGCTCTCCTCTGCAGGTAGGACTCTGGCTTCATTTCCCCTGAGTGCTTGCTTTGTGTTATTTCTCCATGGGCTCCAAACCTGTGTAGAAGAAAGGATTAATGTCACTGAGGCCCCTCGACCCAGCCGAGGTGCACAGATATGGTTGATCTGAGCCAGAGCAAGCTCTAGCTGGCAGAAACCAGGACAGAGGACAATCTGACCTCACCATGGAGCCCTAGCGAGGCGGGAGGAGACGAGGCTTGACGATGCCACACAGTAGCTGAGAACTCGTAAGAGAGCAGGTCGAGGGGCGACTCCTAAGTCACTCAACTCCAGGCCCGCGCACAGAGGACAGAATTGGTCTGTAGTCATCAGTGAAGGCTTGAAGACTCCCTGGGAGTGAGTAACGTGCCCGGTGAAGACTTCCTGAGCAGTGGCTAACGCTCCACCAGGTGTTTCACAGGGCTTGTGGGAGAGGCCGTCTAACACCCAATAAGTGTATCGTCTAATACAATTTAATGAACTGTCAACTTTTCTTCCTGCCACGAAAACCATATTTTCCTTAGAGGTTTCTACTCAACTTCTTTCCAGTTTTACCCTTCTTGCTTTATTGATTCCACAGTCTGGTGGAGAGGGTAAGAGATTAGATTTATTTAGAGGAGCCAACCAGTGAAATCCAGCTGGCCCACTCAAGCCCTGTGGAGGAGCTGGAACTTCTCAGAGACACCAAGCTTGGAAGACAGTCACAAACCAATGTACAGAAACGGAGAGATAGGGGTAGGCATTACTCCCTTCACTGTTTTTTTTTTCCTGGAGGGGTAGAAAAGCCTGAACTCAGCACAGTTCTGGTCTGAACTAAATGTTCCATGATGCCGTTTGTACACGTTCTCGGTGCAGCGTGGCTAACAAGAACCAGACTGGTTGCGGTTGAGTTATGTTTGCATGTTGTGGGCTACATATTTGTAAATAGGCCAAACTGTGGTCTTACTTGGGGCCACTTGGGGGGTTTAGGGTGGTGCAACAAGGTCACTCCATCTCATTTCTGTGGTTCCTCATTAGTCATTTCACACGCCAAAGCGCAGCAAGCGTGACGAAGCCAGATAGAATATTCATTCTGGGGCAAACAGCCGGCTTCCAGTCACTCGAGGCTGTCGATGATCCAAGGTGTCAAGAATGATTTCCCTCAAACTTGTGGAGTTCTCACCTAGATGGGGGAGCCAGACAGTCACGCAGAGCACAGAAGACATGCTCAGGAGGTAGCAGGTCTGCCCTCACAGTGCCGCCCTACACTCGCTCACTGTCTGGGACTCAGGTATGGGCCCCTGTGACTGTGTCTGGCCCCAAAGTCTCTGGGTTGGAAAAGGAATCCCAGAGGTGGTACTTCTGAGAGGTGAGATCTTCAGGAGAAGATCTGCGAGGAGGCCGTGCCCCAGGGAGGTTAAAGCTGCCACCTCTGGAGTGGGTTCCCAGCACAAGGGCGCATGCTCAGCTTTGTGCCCATCCCTTGTCCTCACATGCAGCCAGGGGCCTCCCTGGGTGCTGCACCCTGCACACTGGATGTCCCAGCCACAGGACTGTGAGTAGTAAGTGTATTTGCTTTACAAGTTACACAGCCTGAGGCACCCTACTGGGGCAACACAGCAGGGATGGAGAGAGACCCTCAACCTTTCTGAACCTCGGGCTTCTCATATGCGAAGTGATTAAAAACAGTGTCCAAACCCCAGTGACATGATAAGCACCACGAATCATCACAAGAGATCACATCAAAGTAAAAAGCTTCCATTCAGCAAAGGAAACAACCTACAGGGTGAAGCGACAACCTACAGAATGGAAAAATTTTTCCAGTTACTCCTCAGACAGAGGACTAATACCTAGAATACAGTACATAAAGAACTTAAAAATTAGACCCTAAAAATCAAAGACCCAATCAAAAATGGCCAGTTAAAGTAAGTACAAATAGTCAATAAATACATGGAAAAATGCTCAGTATCGCTGGCTGTTAGAGAAATGCAAATTAAAATAATGCTGAGATTCCCTCTTACTCCAGAAAGAATGGCCTTCACCAAGAAATCAAATAATGCCAAAGGCTGATGAGGCTGTGGGGAAAAGAAACCCTTTTACATTAACAGTGGTAACGTCACCAAGTACAACCATTATGGAAATCAGTGTGGAGATCCTTCAAAACACTAAAACTAGAGATTCCATTCGACCTGGCTATTCCTCTTTTAGACATCTTTCCCAAAGAGTTCCTTTAGGGACCCGCGCCTCTCCAGCCACGACCACTCTTTGTGGGCTCTGCTGCGGAGGTAGCACTGGTCTCCATCTGAGGACGGGGCTGCGGCCATAGGAGAAGGAAGGGAAGAGTGCAGGACCACACAACTACAGCACACAGGCTACGTGGCTGCTGCCAGGTGAGACAAACCCGGGGCAGCACAAAGGAGACCAGCGCCCCTGGGTGCAGGTGAAGGCTGGCGCAGCTCCACATGCTGGACAGTGCGCGCAGGGCGTGATGTGGCGTGGCTGTTCCTACCCTGGATCACCGCTCTCTCTGTGGAGAACAAGCACTGATCTGGCAGAGCCCAAAGTGACCCCAACATTGATAGGCCTGGGTCCTTGTTCGCCATGCAACTGAGATTTCCATGGCAACTGGATACTCTGGGATGTCCACCTGGCCGGACTGAGAGCTCTGTCAGATTTGCCCTGGGAGGAGAGGCCGGTGCAGCAGGAGCTCGGAAATGTGCTGCATGGGGTGCACGGCTCTCCTATGGGCTTCCCTCTGTCCAGGCCAGCTGTGCTCTCTGCTGCCCTCGGGCACTGCTGCCTGTGCTCCTCCTCCCGCTCCCTGACGGCTTGGAAAGGAAAGCGGCAGGTTCCTGGTGAGTTACACACCCCGCAAATCTTGGGGCTGTCCCTCCTCCACCACCTCTTCTTGGCCACAGCCTCCCCCAGGGGCCTCAGTTGCATCTCCCTGAGCTTGTATCTGTGCTGAAGCTGACAAAACCACACCCCAGGAGATAGCTGCTGCTCGGTGTTGGCCTACTCTGCTTCTGGGTGTGGTGCCTACAGCTGTGGCCCCTCAGGGACACTTAGGAACCAGCAGGCTCCTGAGAGGACCTGCAGCCCTTGGCCTCTGTCCTGGCCACTTCTACTGCCATCGTTCCTGCTTGGCTAACTGGACATCACCCGATGACGGATGCTTCTCAGCCCAAGGGATTCGAAGATGAGGCCCTCTTGTGACAGAGACCATGACTTGGAGGGGGAAGGGTTTCAACCCTGTGCACATGCTTGCCCTGGCACCCACTGTCCAGGGCCCTGGGGACAGCAGGACTGGCCCCTTGGCCAAGGAGAAATACCAATCCTGGGTCAGCAGGGACGTGGCACTGGAGTAGAAGACCAAGGCCCTAAAATGACTAAGTTTGTTCTACACAAGCCAAAGCTGGAATCATGGATACGACTAGCTTTCATTCTGGGGACCCTGCACTTGCCAGGCAGGCGCTGTGCCACTGAGCTATCTCCCTGGCTTCTGTTTGTTTCTTGTAAGGACAGCGTGCAAGGTCTGCCCTCTCCTTTCAACCACGTGGGCAGTCAGTGTGTGGGGCTGGAGCAGCCGAGGATTGGCCTCCATCCCAAGTAAGCGGGTGGTGGTGCCAGGATGTGCAGCCCGACAACCCGGCTCCAGTCGGTACTCCACACATTTGCTATGCTTTGGTTGACTTTTGTTCTAAATAAGTTTCCTGTTCCTAGTAATTGCTAAGAGAAAAGGTTCTGCTCACAAAAGGTGAAGTTCCAGATGTTTCCAATTTTTATTGTACTTTTTCCCTCACCAAACAGTGTGCATGTGACGGGATCCAGCCTGAACCTCGCCATCCTTTGAGATTTCCCTGGTCCCCGCTGTTCTTCGGGGCTCAGCAGCCCTGCAGGGTCCCCCCGCTCAGGGCACAGCAGTTAGCATTCATTCCACATAAGTCAGAGCACGATTCTTAGCTTGCGGATCTTTCCTCTGGTCAGGGACTCCTATGTGTCCTGACAGGGCTCACAGCCAGCATGGTGTAGAGCAAGGATGTCGGGAATGCTCACTGACTGGACGCATGGAGGAAGGGAGGAAGGGAAGAAAAGAAGAAAGGAAAGAAGGAAAGCGGAAAGGAAGGAAGGGAGAAAAGGAAGGACAATGGGGTTGCTTCTCTCGCTGACATCTGCACATGTGGCTGTGAGGTCCCCGGGTGGTGTTCACAGTGTCCCTGTGCTGAGCTGAGCTGGCCACAGTCTAAGTCCCTGCCCTCCTGCAGCCGCAGCAGAGCCTGGTGCCTGCCGCCCACACCCCAAGTTCCTGGAGTGGCCAGAGGCTCTCGGGAAAGCACACCGCATTTTCCAAGAATGGGAGAGCCCTGGGAGCTTCTTTTTCTTCAGGGCCAGTTTCTCCTTCTGCATGTAACGAGATGTAGGCTGCTTAGGACGTCCACCCCTCGGCCCCATCCTCCAGAGATCCACCCCAGCAGTCCTCCCCTCATTTACCTGGGCACAGGATCAGCCTGTGGGGGCTCCTGGGTATGGTTAGAGTTTGCGTGTGTGTGTGTGTGTGTGTGTGTGTGTGTGTGTCCATTTCTCCATTGTGTGGGCGGCAAAAGGGCAGCAGCTATAATATCTCATTACAGGGTTTCATTTTATTTAATAATAAAATAACATCGCTCCACTTAACAAAATTACCCTTGTGCCCTCGCCCCCGAAGCCTTGATCTGCTGTCTCAGTGCTTCCTGCCATGGTAGCTTCGATGGTTTGATACGTGAGAGCTGCAGAATCTGCTTTCAATTCGGTCGCTTCGCTGTGAGCCATTTGTCAGTGACGCTGACAAGCATTGTCCCGATGCCATCTCCTCCTTTGCTCATGTGCAAGTGCTGCAACTAAAATGATTTATTTATGCTTTAATTAAAATTTGTGGATAGGCCAGTGGTTTTTAGTAGCAACTTTCCTAATTTGTAGGCTCTAGAAAGAAAACATCAATAACCTGATGCCATTTATGTTTCACAGTGGCCTCAGGCATTTGCAGCGCAGGCTGCCACTCACCTGCCGAGGCTGTGCAGAGTATGGCCCTGGCCACGTGGATGTTCCTGGGGTTGGAGGTCCGTACCTCCCGCTTCTCTCCGTGCTGGCCGCTGGTAGACGCGTCCTGCTTTCCCTTCTCATGGTCTTCGTTGCAAAGCATAAGGCTCGGATTAATATTGAGAGTGAACCGACGGACTGAGTTTTACGATACTTGACCCAATCTGTAGCAACTGCTCAGAATTTTCATAATTCAAACCCATTGATTTTGCTCCCTGCCAACTGTTCTCCATGTTGAAAATGTGCCCTGGCAGGTCTTTGGAAAGAACATACCCCAAGTGCCAAGCTCTTATGGGAGCTTAATGTATTCAGCATTGCAGGTGCATAAATCTCCATGAAATTGCACCGAGTTAATGCATTTACTGGTGCACACAATTCAGTGACTACTTTGTAAAAGTCCAAATAAAGATAGATACGGCAGGTAGATATGGAGAAATAATGAGTAGATGTTCCTATGTATATTAACAAGATGAGGTTATTGCCTCCATCGGGCTAGTGCCTAACTGGAAAAGAATTAATTAATTTTCAAGGTGCTGGGGATGGTTTTAATTGCTGCTTTACAAAGTCCTAGGAAAATGAACTGTTTTTGCGTTTTCTGCCAGGCTGGATTCTCCTGTCCCACTGGCGAGGGTGGTGTTGTGTGGGACAAGGGATGGTGACAGAGGGGCACTGCCCTGGCTCCCCAATGTGACATAACGCACAGTGACAGGGACGCACTTGTTTTACCCAGAAGCTCCCCTCAGGCGGCTCCCTGCTGCACCCCAGCTCCCCCGGGAATGTGGACCCTTCTCTCTCTCCCCTCCCCCAGGCTACAGTTCAGTGCCAGCACAGTGAAGCCGGGTTTCGTGCCCAGCTCCTGGACAGGGAGGCCTCTCCTCCCTGGACAGGAACTCAAGCGGGTCAGCAGTGCTCTCTCCTGAGGCCTTGAAATGGGTGCTTCATGCTGCTCCCCATATGCTGTTCCCTCTCACATTGTACCAACTTGGTCACCTTGCCACAAATGGACAGTCTCCCTCCAGTGGCAGCACCCCTGGCCTCAGACACTCAGCCCAGTATCCCCAGGTCCTAGCGTACCACACTCTGCCATGGTCACGAGCACATAGCACTCTGAATTTCAAGGCTCATCTGCTATCTTCTTTAATAAACACAGGCGCAAAATTTTTTTGAAATATAGTATAGGGTGTTGGCCTAGACCCAATCTCCTAAACAAGCAGATGGCAAATGGTGCAAATAAAAGAGAAGTAGTATGATTTTTAGGGCTCCAGGAAGGTCAGAATGCTCAGAAGTAAAGGCTGTCTGGGAGTTGAGACCAAGAACTTCCCTGGACAGCAGTATTTAGTCCGCAGGTTTGCGGGGGGTGTTGCAGGAAGAAGAGGGTACAAAAGCCCAAAGCCCACAAAGTTGGAACAAAGGCAGTAAATTCTGCCAATTAAGAGAACTGTCTGATCTCTGCAGTTGGCAGCTTTACTGCTTTGCAATTGGAAGTGTCAGCAGCCCAACTCCTGGGCTGCCTCAGCTCTGGTGTCTTCTTGACTTCAGAGTGCTGTGAAGGAGCTTACCGCCATGGCCAGAGCTCCCTGCGCAGCCTCATCTCCAACATCATAGCAAGATCAAGTTGGGTTTATTCCAACTAAAATGGTTGGTAAAATTCTATGCCCACTTGTATTAACAAGTGAACACACAACTTAAACTAGAAATAAGAACTTTCATTTAGAGAATAATAAAGAACTTTTATTTTTAAGAATAGTTTCTTAAAAACAAAGCAAACAACTTAAAAGAGATAGCCAAGTTACTGACAAAATATTAAAAGCTTTCTTCTGAAAATGGGAATAAAACACCTGTTATTAAGAATTTTAGGGACAGGAGTATGGCTTAGCAGCACAGTGCCTGCCTGGCAAGTGTAAGGTCCTGAATTCAATTCCTGGTACCAAAAAAAATAATTTTACTCAGCATCATACTAGAAGTTTTAGGTGTTGCTATAAAATGAGAATTAGAAAAGGGTAAATATTACAAAGGAAGCAAACTCATTATGCATATGCCAGCTGACTGCGTACATAGAAAGTCCCAAAGAATCTACATTAAACATAGTTGAGAAATTAATTTTGAAGTTCTCTAAATGCAAAGTCAATATGCAAATATCAGTAGCCTTTTTTATACTAAAAACAACTAATAGAACAATTATATTTCTAAAAGTGCCTATAAGATTTGTGAATAAACACAGGGAAAGACATATGCCAGTGTGCTGCAAGCATGTTAGGGGAGAGCCATGCTCTTGGTAAGGTGGGTGCCGTGTTCCTGGGGTGAGACAGTCAGTGTCACGTGTGTGGTGGTGCAGCTGCCCAGCCTGCACACCCAGGGCTGCTGCGCAGTCAGAATCCTGGTCAAGTTGTGTCACTGTTGTTTGGGATTTCACAAGGAGATTTTTGGCATTTATAGAACAACATAGACAGCCAAAATGAGCCGAAACAACTTTGAGGAACAAAGTGGGAACACTTTTTCCAATGTAGGTCTGAAGGCAACTACAGTCAACATGTAACATGCATTCTAACCATGCACACTCTGCAGTTATTGGTTAGAATGTTCCATATATATTTACTGTGTTAATTTTTCAACTATGTAATTCATATCTTTTATGTATTTTCTGGTTGTATTTTTGGCCTGTCTATTCTGTAGGTTACTGAAAATATTTATTGAACTTTGCCACAATGGAATACATTTAACAAAAGAAATGTGATTTGTATACTGAGAACTATGATATAACTGAGAGAAGTTAAAGATGAGCTTAACATTTTTTTTTATTTTAAAGACAAAAGAATGGAGACATATGAACCAGAATAAGCCATAAACAATATCAAAAATACAAAATTATACAGAATACAGTAGGGAATTAGCACTGGATGTTGTATTACATAATGTTATCTTCACATTAGTTAACACAGAAACATTAAAGGAAATACCAAATTATAGAGAAGATAGTAGGGAATTTTCACGGGATGCTGTATAATATAAAGTTATCTTCACTTCTGTTAATACAAAAACGATTGAGGAAATACAGAATTATAGAGAACATAGAAGGGAATTAGCTCTGGATGCTGTCCTACATAATGTTACCTTCACATTTGTTATTCAGTTACACAGATGATGGCCCATTTGATCATTCAGTTTTCTCCTCCCTCATCTCCGTTGCCCTACCACTCAATCAGTCATCTTCCCTGTGATAATAACTGTATTCCTTTAATGTTTTTTGTGTTAACTAATGTGAAGATAACTATGTAATACAACATCCAGTTCTAATTCCCTACTATATTCTGTATAACTTTGTATTTTCTGTATTGTTTATGGCTTTTCTGGTTCATATGTCTCCATTCTTTTGTCTTTAAAATAAAATTTAAAAAAAAAACTGTATTCCTGGGTTTATCTATACCCCTGGACTCTTGCCTTGGGAAGAGATATAGCTGCCTCAGACTATACTATAACATACATGGGTGTATACAAACTGCCATGGTCAGAGGTGGAAAAGCACCTATGCTCACAGCGGATCACCCAGCTCCATCCCATCACCATGCTATGGGTGGGGGCAGGTCCAGTCCATGGGGTGCCCTCAGCGGGGCTCACAGCAGAGCAGCCACAGGGCCCACAGCAGAGCAGCCGCGGGGCACGTGCCCCTGTTGGGGTGCCCTCAGTGACTCGTTCGGCTCTGCCATTGCCTCGATGCCGGAGGGCCTTTCTTTTCCTCCTCCCTCCTCCTGATGTCCAGTATTACCATTCCCCACCCCTTGCAGCTGGGCAGTGGCAGAACTTATGATGCTTGGTAAAAGGGCTCAAAATCTCCCCGGCCCGTTCTCACTGTGTTAGTTCAGGGTATGAACTGAGTTTAAAGATTAGTTCTAGAATAGAGTTGGAGGATTTTCTCGGGTCTGCTGTATAGAGTATGTTGTTGTTTTTCAGACTCCCAGTCTGCTGCTTTTCATCTAATTCGTTGCTATGGGTTCATGCAAGGTTCATATGTGCAAGCTGTAAGGAGACCCTCTTGGTGCTCACATTAATAGTTTGGGGTGAGTCCTGAAGACCATGGATTGCACCATGGCAGATCTCTGATCCTTTCCTCCAGAAGAGGTTTTGCTTAGTCTTTCCGAGGGCTTCAGTTCCCATTTCAGATCCTTCCTGAGTTCAGGATACCCACCTCTTTCCTTTCTGTCCTTCACATGTTGCTATATTCCTATATTCCTTTGTCTGAGTGGCATTCCTCGGGGAGGTTCTCTCTCTGCTGCCTACCCGGTCGCCATTTTGAAGTCCTCCTGTAAAATTTATTTAGTTATTTGTTTCTTTCTAATGAATTGACCATTACATTTCTAAAGTTCTGAAATGGCCAACAGACCATAGAAAGATACCACTTTAGGCTCCTGCTTGAAACCAACGGCTACAGAAAATTGCTGGCCTTGATTCAGGGCCAGGAGCTTAACATTGTTAAGATAACAATATTCCCTCAAAATATGTATAAATGATCTACAAATTCAACACTATATCAAAATATCAGAATGGCTTTCTCCCCCCAGAAATCAACAAGCTAACCCTGAAATTTACATGACAATGCAAAAAGTTAATTAGTCAGAAAGAAGCACAAAGTTGGAGGACTCACACTTTCTGATTTTCAAACTTACGATGAAGCTGTGGGAGTCAAGACAGCATGGTGCTGGCAAAAGGACAGGCCTGTAGCACAGAGAATCCATATTGTCAACAGTAGAGTGAACACAGCTCAATGAGGAAAGATCAAACCAAGGATCTTGTGCTTGCCAGGTGTATCCACTGTGCTGCTGTGCTGTATTCCGGCCTGATGAAGCAAAACTTGACCAAAAAGAAAGAAGACAAATGCATTTATTGGGAGAAATTTTAAAGACTTATTAGGATGGATTTTGTATACCCTGAAGTCACCTCTTTAATGTGTACTGCTCAGGAGTTTTAGTTTATCTGGAGAGTTGTCCAGCTACTATTACTATCTAATTTCAGGGCATTTTATCACATTCCCCATAAAACACACACATATTACTTCCCATGCCCTTCCCCACAGATCAATGCAATCAATTTTTCATGTGCAGTTCAGTGGTACGAGTTGCAGTCACAGCGCTGTACAACCAGCACTGCTGATGATTTTCATCCCACCTCACTGAGACGCTGTGCCTGCTGAGCAGTGTGCCCGCTCCAGGCCTGGCCCAGCCCTCCTAACCCATGGTCTGTGCTCTGTGTCCTGGATTTGCCTGTTCGCCATTCTTCATGCGATGGTATCAGTTCCCTGAGAAGCAATAACGTTGGGAGTCTTTCCATGGCTACTGGCTGTGTCTGTCTTCCTTGAGAGAATTGAGATTCAGTTCTTGGCCTATTTTAAAACTGGATTGGGCTGAGGATATAGGTCAGTGGCAAAAGCACCTGCCTGGCAAGTTTGATTCCTGGTATAAAAAAAATTAGATCTTTTTATTGTTGAGTTTTTAAATGTTTTAGATACAAGTTCTTTACTAGAGATTACTTTTCAGTTTTAGTATAGTGTTTTTGTACTTTGAAGAACAAAAGTTTTTTATTTTAATGATTTTATTTTAAAATGTAGAGCTGGATATAGTGGCACATGCATGTAATCTCAGCACTCGGGAGTCTGAGGCAAGAGTATCGCCGTGAGTACAAGACTGGGTGATACATAGTGGGCCCAAGGCCAGCCTGAACTATGCAGTGAGATCCTATCTCAAAAAAAGTATTTAATTTAACTGTTTTCTCTATTATTGTAATAATTTTATTTATATACCTATGAAGGCAAAATCACAAAACATTTTTCTTTCAGTGTTTTAATTTCAGCCTCTGGTTTAAGTTTATAAAGCACTTTGGGTTTGTTTTTGCATCTGCAATGAGATGAGGGGGCCCAACTTCGTTCTTTTGCTGTGCATGTCTGGTTGTCCAAGAGTCAGAAGAAGGTTTCGATCCAGACTGCTCATGCTGCTGCCCCAACATGGGATGGGAAGGCTGTGCATGAAATGCCGCCAACGTACGAGGTCGCGGCCGACCTGAGCCGTCAGAGCTGAGGGAGAACACAAAAGCAAGGCAAGTAGCTGCACAGTTCTGAGATTCGTCTGCACTTCGACGAAGCGCCTCTCCAGCCTTCTCTGTGCCAGGCCAGGTAAAAAGATCCAGTGTTCACTTTCATAATTTCGACCCTGATTTTCCCGGCACTGCTGCTGAGCAGCTTCACCCGTGTCTGTCGGTGCCTGCACCTCGCTGTCGTCTGCCTGCAGGGCTGGGCACTGGCGCAGTCCCACTCCTCTTCAAGTACCAACGCGTGACCCCCACGTGTCAGTTCTGTTCCTGGAGCGAGGCCCCACTAATGTAGACGCCCACGAAACAGGGAAGGCCGTGAGCTGGCAGAGTGTACATAAGGCCTCATGTGGTGCCCTGAGGCAGGGAAGGCCGTGGATGAGTAACAGGAGAGAGACGCTGGACGCGAGGTGAGATCTTAGCACGTGGCCAGCAAAGATCTCCACTGTGTGAGGGGGTGAAGGGTGAGTCCTGTGTGGACCCTCAGTGTCCCCAGGTGAGGCACTGAGGGAAGATGGGGGACTGCAGGGAGTAAATGTTTCTCCCAGGCCATCACTGACCTCTTCATTCCTGGTAGTGAAGAACTCTTATAGCTTGATGCAATCCCATTTGCCTAGGTTTTGTTTGTGTTTTTGGATTCATAGTCCTGTAAAATCATTTCCCAGACCAACATTATAAAGCATTTCCTGCATTTTCTTCTAGTTTTACAGTCCCAGGCCTTCTGTGAGGTCTTTAATTCATCTCGAGATCTCTCTTGTGTGTGGTGTAAGATAAGGTCTAACTTTATTCTTCTGCACGTGGATATCCAGTTGCTCCAGCATTGTTTACTGAAGGGACTGTATGTTCCTGGCACCTTTGTTGAAAATCAGTTGACTGTAAATATGTGGTTTTATTTCTGGGATCTCTGTTCTTTGGTATTGGTCTGTGTGTCTTTTTATGCTGATAGCTTGCTGATAAGAGGCTAATACCCAGAATATGGAAAGAACGTAAACAACTCAGTCTCTCAAAATGATCAGAAAATAATCCAACTAAAAATGAGCAAAGTATCTGAACAGACATGTCTCAAAAGAAATGGCCAATATGGAAAAATTGTGCAAAATTGCTAACCATCAGATGAATGCCAGTCAAAGCCAAGGTGAGATACCGTCTCACTGTAGTTAGAGGGAGGCCAGAGATAACCAGATTGCTGGTGAAGGAGGACAGGGCCCAGGCCCTGCGGTGGGGAGAGCTTGGTGCACCCTGCAGAAAAGTGAACACAGAATGCCCGTGTCATCCCACGCCCGCTGTGGGCCTGGCGCCAGGACATCCGCACCCATGGTCTCTGCAGCACAGCTCACCATGGCCCTATCATTGGGTCAGCACGAGGGTCCATCACTGCAGGAGTGGACGGAGGCCGTGCCGCAGCGGTCACAGCAGAGCAAGACACAGCTTCACAAAAGAGAGGACCTCTCCCTTAGGGACCCCAGGGGCGCACGGAAGGACACAGTGTTATGAAGACAGCGTCGTCTCACTTCTGAGCGGCAGCCGCAAGAGCTGAAGTCGGAAGGAGAAGGCAGCACCCAGACTGCCAGGACCAGGCTGGAGGGTGAGGCTGGCAGAGAGGAGGCTGAACCCACACCGGAGGAGAGGTGGCGGCCCCTCCTGAGCTGTGCCGGCCCAACCCTCACCACCATCCTGGCTCCCTCTTGTGACAGCCACTCCAGCTCTGTGAGCAGGCACTGACATCTTCGAGGGCAAGGGACCAAGTGCAGCAGGGCCAGGCTGTGGTCACTGAGGCCACCACTGGCTGCACAGTGGGGTGAGTGTGTAGGAGCCCCACAGCTCACCTGGATCGGCAGTGGAGTGTACGGTGGTGGCTTCAGGCCCCTGTATTCAGCTGCTTGTTACTTCTCAGGAGCTGACT
Source organism: Dinomys branickii (assembly GCA_004027595.1). NCBI lineage: Eukaryota > Metazoa > Chordata > Mammalia > Rodentia > Dinomyidae > Dinomys > Dinomys branickii. The sequence goes on from PVLD010010322.1 coordinate 24,036, forward strand.
GACATATTGCTCTGGTTTTCCGCCCAAGGCTCAGAGGCACTGTGCTCTCAGAGACCTTTAGGGGCAGGGGTCAGGGCGTCTGCAGGGGGCAGAATTGCCAGGTGTGGGAAACTGAGCTCAAACCATGCCCTGGATGTCACTAGCCTGACCTCCTCCAGAGCTGTGTTTGGGTGGCAGCACCAGGTGAGGACAGAGAAGTGGCCCAGAGTGCGGCTCTTTGGAGGATCATGGCCTCACTGCAGCCACAGAAGGCACAGAACCTGCCCCTCCCGCACTCCCCGGGTGCAGGACCCCCTGAGTGGCCCCACTCTGGTGAGCCGAGGGTGGGAGTACCAGCTGGGACAGGCTGTGTGCACACTGGGCGGTGGTGATGCACAGGGATGATCACCTTGCAGTGGGGTGAACAACCGTCGGGGTTGCCTGCAGTCATCACCCTATGCACTGAAGCCCCAGAACTTGCTCATCTTACACCCCAAGTTTGTTCCTTTGACCAACATCCCCACTTCCCCATTTCTAGCCCAACCAACCTCCACTTTACTTTGTTCCTCTGTGCCAAGCATTTTCAGATCCCACAGATGTGACTGCATTTGTGTTTCTCTGGCTACTTCACTCTGCTCAGTGCCCTCGTTTCATCCCTGTCATCTTGAGCTACAGGATTGGAAGCCCTCTCCTTCCGACTTCAGCTCTTTCTATGGTGGAATCATATTCTATTTTACTGACACTGCATTTTCTTTATCCATAAATCTGCGGGTGGACGTGGTGCAGGTTGTTTCCGCATCTTGCTGTTGTAAATGACACTGCAATGCACAGGTGGATGCAGACAGCCCTTGACATACTGATTGTGATTTCTTCAGCTGCATTGCTGGATCACTGGAGAGCCCTGCTTTTGGTATTTTGGGTACTCACACATTGTTCAGGGTGGCTGGCCAGCCACAGCCCCTCAGACGGGAGGTGCCCCTTCCTCCCGTCTGAGGCAGCCCCTGCCTGTAGGGTATGAGCCCGTACCTTGTCGCCTTTTGCAGTTCCCTGAGGATTAGTGATGTCAGGCACCTTTTCAAGTTGGCCGTTTGTGTCTTCATTGGAAAAGTGTCCACCTTTAAATCGAGTTATCTGTTTTTGTTTTTGCTGTGGACTGATATGGATCCCTCATACAGCTTAGGTGTTAACTCCTCCTCAGAGCTCCGGCTTGCAAACATTCCTCCCGGTTCATAGCTGTCCTTCATTTTGTCGACTGTTTCTGTGTGGTACAGAAGGCTTTTCATTTGTTCTCATTGCTTGTGTCCTATTGGGAGAAGGGAAATCTCTGTACAATGTCAACGGGCCTTCCCCAGGTTTGCTTATGGAAGCTCCAAGGTCCCCCAACTTGCAACCCCCCCTTTTTTTGTCTTTTTGAGACAGGGTCTCACTATGCAGTTCAGGCTGGCCTTGAGCTCACTTTGTAGCCCAGACTGGTCTCGAACTCTCAAGGATCCTCTTGCCTCAGCCTTCCAAGTGCTGCAATTACAGGTGTGCACCACCACGCCTGGCTATCCCTGTTTTTAATCTAGGTGAAATGAATGTGTATGCACAGTGTGAGGCAGGGGTTGCTTTCACCCTTCCTCGGGTCAGTGCCCACTTCCCCAGCCCCATATGCTGGAGTGCTCTCCTTTCTCTGCAGTGTGTCCTCAGCACCCTTGTCACATGGCAGCTGACCCCACCCGTGTGTGGCCTATGCCTCTGTTCTATGCTGCACACATTTTCTTCCAGCCCAGGTCTTGTCAAGCTCCCACCTCCTTTCCTGTCTGTGTATCTGCTTTTCCTTAGCTAGAGGCAGGGTGCGGGATTGGGGTGGCTGTCAGGTCAGCTTCCTGCCACATGCAATGTAAGCTAACTGTCTGTTCCTAAGAGGAGGCCAGGGCCCGGAATGAACCGAGATAGGTGTGTGCGTGAGTGTAGCTTTTAGTCAGATAATTAGTAGTTGGTTGGCTTTTCCAGTTTTCCAGATTTTAGCAGCGATGTTTTTCATCCTTGCCTGTGATGCACAATGTTCTCTATGGCTGCTTCCTTGCACAGCATCTTACGATGTCTGACCCTACTTGGAAAGTGGGGGAATGAGGCTCAGAGAAGCTGTGTGACTCTCCCAAGGCCACGGCTAGCAGGAAGCCTTCTGAGTTTAACTCTAGGATCCTTTGCCTTCTTAGGGGCAATGACCTGAGCCATCAGCCTGTGCCAGGCCGTGTGATCCCCCCTCAAGGAAAATGAGGCTCCGAATCCATGCAGGGACTCTGAGTGCCCACATTGCAGAAGAACTTACTTTGAACCCAGATACGAGGTACTGACACTGCCACAGAATAATCGGCCACATCCTGCAAGCAGTTGATTTCTTTTTTTAAATTTAATTTACTTTTTAAAGATAAAGAATGAAAATACATTAACAAACAAACAGATATAAACAACATCCAAATAATAGCAGCAATACAGAATTTCAGGCAAGATGATAGTAAATTAACAATGGGTTGTTGTATTACATACTGTTATCTTCAAATTAGTTACTCAGTTAAACAAATGTAAGATTGATCAAGCAATTAAACATTAACTGTTCCTTTCAAAAAAGCAATAGAAGTCAGTAGTAGGACTCTCTCAGCTATCCTGTGTGTGTGTGTGTGTGTGTGTGTGTGTGTGTGTGTGTGTGTGTATTTCCCCCTTTTTTCTTTTCCCTCATCCCAGTTGTTCCTTCCTTTTGAGCAGTTTCTTTCACTTCCATAGTATCTATTACACCTTTGAGATTTTATTTATTCTTTCAGGTTCTTACACTAGTGAGACAATATGGTATTTACACCTGGGGGTCTGGTTTACTTCACTTGTGAGCATGGGCTGCAGTTGCATCCATTTATCTATGAAAGCCTCAAGATTTTCTTTCTTTATAGCTGAGTAATACTCTATTATGTAAAAATACCATATCTTTTTTATCCATTCCTCATTTGATGGGCATTTGTGTTGCTTCCGCGATTTAGCTATTACAAATTGAGCAGCTGTAAACATGGGTGCACATATATTGCTGTGGCATGATATTTGTAGTTCTGGAAAAATACTCAAAAGAGATATAGCTGGCTTGAATGGGACCTCTAGTCCTGGTTTGCTGAGGAATCTCCAGACTGATCTCCACAGGGGTTGCACAAGTCTACATTCCCTCCAACAGTGGAGAAGGGTTCCTTTTCCCCCATAGCCCCTCCGGCATTTGTTATTGGTTGATTTCTTAATGATAGTCATTCTGTCTGGTGTTGAGTCGGAATGTCAGTGTTGTTTTAATTTGCATTTCTCGAATGACTAGTGATGTTAAACATTTTTTCATGTATTTATTTGCCATTTGTATTTCTTTATCTGAGAAGTGTGTATTCATCTCAGATACTGATTTTTGGATTGGGTCTTTAAATTTGGGGGTGCTGATTTTTAAAAATTCTTTATACGTTCTAGATAGAAGTCCTTTGTCCAAGGGACAGTCAGCTAAAATTTTTTCCCGATTTGTGGATTTTCTTTTTACTCTGTTGGTGATTTCTTTATTTTATTTATTTGGTACTGGGAATCGAACTCATGACCTTGTGCTTGCCAGGCAGGCGCTTGCACCACTGAGCTATATCCCTGGCCCAGGTGATTTCTTTAGATGTGCAAAAACTTTACTTTTTTTTAATTTTTAAGACAAAAGAACCCAGAATAACACAGAAACAATACAGAAAATACCAGTTATAGAGAAGATAGTAGGAAATTGGCACTGGATGCTGTATAACATAATGTTATCTTCGTATTTGTTATAACAAAATCAATAAAGGAAATACCAAATTACAGAGGAGACAATAGGGAACAATCACTGGATGCTGTATTACATAGTTTTGTCTTTGCATTTCTTAACACAAAAACAATAAAGGAAATACCAAATTACAGAGAAAATAGTAGGGGGTTACCACTGGATGTTGTATTACATAATATTATCTTCATCTTTATTACTCAGTTATATAAATGATGGCTTGTTCCATTAATCAGTTTTCTCTACTTCACCTCCATTGGTCTACCACTCTATCAGTGGTCTTCCCACTGGTAATAACTGTACTTTTGGTTTATTTACTCCCTGGCATGCTCCATGGGCCTAGTGGAGCTCCAGGGGCGGGGCAGAGCCGTGTGCCTGGCACACCCCGGGGGCTGGGTGGAGCTCCACGGGTAGGGTGGAGCGCCTGGCACACCCTGGGGGTTTGCTCCCCAGCCGATCCAAGTCCGCGGGGGTCATCCCCGTGGACTCTTGGACTCTGTCCCAACACCGCTCTGCGGGAGGAACAGTCTAGGTCCTCAGGGCTCTCATGCAACCTGAAGGGAGGCCCTTCCCCCCTCAGACCTCTGAGCTCCCTGCAAAAGTGCCTGGTATCTCCTCATAAGTCACTAGTGTCTTTGGAGACTATCCCCTCCCAGCTAGAGAGGTGGATCTACACCCTAGTTCCATGTCTTTGCCTCATCCCACCACTCAATCCTGTTGGGCATTGGGTGCACTTACACTGCTGGGCACAAGTGGCATGAGGTCTCCTCCACCTGTGCTCACCATGGTAGTCTATGGTTTGTACTAAGTTTAGTTATTAGTTCTCGGAAAGAATTGGAGGATTTTCTCGGGTTTGTTGTGTAGAGTAGGTTATTGTCTCTCAGGCTCCAGGACTGCTGCTTTTCATGTAGTTTGATGCTATGGGTTTGTACATTTTTCATATATGCAAGCAGTGTGGAGTCACAAAAACTTTTCAATAAGATGAAATCCAAGTTGTTGATTCTTTGAAATATTTCCCGTGTGGTTTGGTTTTTGTTCATGAACTCTCATCTACACCTATGTCTTCAAGATTTTTACTTTCTCTTCCAGTAGATTTAGTGTTTCTGTTTTAATATTTAACTCTTTGATCCATTTTGATTTGAGTTTGGTGCATGGTGATAGACATGGGTCTAGATTCAGTCTTCGGCATGTGGTGAACCAGTTTTTCAAGCAATATTTATTAAAGAGGCTATATCTTTCTTCCAGTGAACTTGTTTGGCCCCTTTGTCAAAGATAAGTTGGCTGAGTGTGTTTGTGGTTGTGGCTGCAACTTCCAGTCTGTTCCATCGATTCTCATGTCTTTTTTTTGCTAATACCACACTGATTTTATCACACTGGACTTGTGGTATAATTTCAAGTCAGGGATGGTGATATCACCTGACATGTTTTTGTTGCTCAGGATTGCTTTTGCCATTCTGGGTCTCTTCTTGTTCCAGATGAATTTTAGGAATGTTTTCTGTAGATCTGTGAGGTATACCAATAGTATTTTAATTGGGATTGCTTTGAATCTGTACAACAATTTTCACAGTATGACCATTTTCACAATGTTGGTTCTTCTAATCCATGAGCAAGGAATATCTTTCCATTCTCTGAAATCTTCAATCTCCTTTTTCAGAGTACTGTAGTTTGCACTGTAAAGATCTTTCATTTTTTTTGTTTGATTTCTAAGTATTTCAATTTTTGGATGCTATTGTGAAATGTATGGTTTTCTTAATTTCTCTATCAGTGTGTTTGTTGTTTGTGTATAGGAATGCTATTGATTTTTGAGTATTTGTATCCAGCTACACTACTGAATTTGGTGTTTAATTTTGGAGTCTTTTTGTGGCGTTTTTGGGGTCTTCCATGTAGAATATCATGTCATCTGCAAATAATGATAATTTCAATTCTTCCTTTCCCATCCTTATTCCTTTTATATCTCTCTCTTGTTTAATTGCTCTGGCTAATGTTTCCAGAACTATGTTGAATAGGAGTGGTGACAGTGGGCATCCTTGTCTTGTTCCTGATTTTAAAGTGAACGATTTCAGTTTTTGTCCATTTAGTGTAGTACTGGCTGTTGGTTTGTCATAGATGACTTTGATCAGATTGAGGTAGACCATCTATACCTATTTTCTATAGGGTTCTTATCATGAATGAGTGTTGGACTTCATCGAAGGCCTTTTCTGCATCTATTGAGATGATCATATGGTTTTGTCTTTGGCTCTATTGGTATGGTGTATTACATTAATTGATTTGCATATATCCCTGGGATGAATACCACTTGGTCATGGTATATAATCTTCTTGATGATTTGCTGAAATCTGTTTGCTAATATTTTATTGAGTATCTTTGCATCTACGTTCATTAGGGAGATTGGCCTGTAGTTCTCTTTCTTGGTTGGATCTTTCTCTGGTTTTGGTATCAGTATAATACTTGCCTCCAGAAATGGGGGAGAATCACTTCCTTTTAAATTTTATTGATGATTTTGTCAAGAATAGGCATTAAATTTTCTCTGCATTTCTTGTAGAATTCAGCTGTGAATCTTTCAGGACCTGGGCTTTTCTTTGTTGGTAGGTTTTAAAATCACATTTTCAAGTTCAGTAATTGATATTGGGTTATTCAGGATTTTTATTTCCTCTTGATTCAACTTTGGTAATTCATACTTATCTAGGAATCTGTCCACTTCTGTATTTTCCACCCTATGGGAGTAAAGATTTTCAAAGTATGCATTGATAATCTTTTGAATTTCTATAGGATCTGTAGTGATTTCACCCTTTTCATTCCTTATTACGTGAATTTGAGTTGTTTTTTTCATTTTTTTGGTAAGGTTTGCTAGGGGTTTATCAATTTTATTTATTTTTTCAAAGAACCAGCTCTTTGATTCATTAATTTTTTATAGTGTTTTCTTTGTTTCAGTTACATTAATTTCTTCTCTGATCTTTATAATTTTCCTCCTTCTTTGGGCTTTGGGCTTGACTTGTTCTTTTTCTAAAAGTTTGATGGGCAGCATTAGGCTATTTATTTGTTCTCATTCTGTTTTCCTCATGTGTGAGTGTACTGCTATAATCTTCCCTCTGAGGACTGCTTTCAGTGCATCCCACAGATTCTGGTAAGTTGTATTTACATTTTCATTTGTTTGTAGGTACTGTTAAATTTCTTCTTTAATTTCATCTGTGACCCTTGGTTGTTCAGGAGGCTGTTTTTTAACAACCATATGTTTATGGAGTTTTTGTGTTTCCTTTGGTCATTAATTTTTCAATTTCATTGTACTATGGTCAGAGAGTGTGCATGGATAATTTCATTTCCTTTGCATTTAGTTAAGCATGTTCTATGGGCTAGTATGTGGTCTATTTTAGAGACTGCTTTGAGCAACTGAGAAGATTGTGTATTCTGATGTTGTGGACTGGAACACTCTGTAAACGTCTGCTAAATCCACTTGTTCACAAGTTTTGTTCATTTCTGTTATTTCTTTGCTGATTTTTTTGTCCAGTTGACCTATCTATATCTTTGTGGCAATGGGGTGTTAAGGTCCCCCATTACAATAGTGTTATTAGTTATATGGTTTTGTATGTCTAGGTTTGTCTTATATAGTTGGGTGCCCCCATATTATGGTTGTTATCTCTTCCTCTTGAAGTTTTCCCCTAACAAGTATGTAGTGACCTTCTTTATCTCTTTTGATTGTTCTTGGTTTGAAGTTTGCATTGTCTGCATTCAGAATAGCTACTCCTTTTTTCTGGGTTCCTGTCATATGGAAAATTGTTTTCCAACCTTTGACTTTCAGTCTATGTATTTCCTTTTGAGTTAAATGTGTTGGGTTTTGTTTCTTGATCCATTCTGCCAGTCTGCTTCTTTTGATTGGTGAATTGAGGCCATTTACATTAATGGTTATAACTTTTATGTGTTGGCTTGTCTTTGCCATTTTATCTATTTGCTGTTGATTTCCTACTTGTACTCTCTGTTTAATTGCTTTCTCTTCTAAGTGGTTCCTTTCTATTGTTTTTCTTGAAATTGTGGTCATTTTTATCTCTTTCTAGAATATCTTTTAGTACTCTTTGTAGGGTTGGTTTGGCACTCATGAGGTTCTTCAGTTGTTCTTTGTTGTGGAAGCATTTTATTTCTCCATTAAATTTGAAGGATAGTTTTGCAGGATACAACAGTATGGGCTGGAAGTTGTTTTGTTTTAGGACCTAGAATACTTCACTCCAAACTCTTCTTGATTTGATGGTTTGTATTGAGAAATCTGCTGCTATTCTGATGGGCTTTCCTTTATAGGTGATCTGTTTCTCTTCTCTAACAGCTTTTAATATTCTCTCCTTTTGCTGGATTTCTGGGATCTTGATTATTATATGTCTGGGTGCAGTTTTATTTTGGTTATGGCTTGTTGGAGTTCCATATGCCTCACTTACTGTATAGCAGATTATTTTTCCATACTTGGGAAATTTTCTGCTATTACTTCTGAAAATAGGCTTCTTATGTCATTTGTGTTGACTCCTGCTGTTTCATTGATGCCTATCAGTCTTACATTGTTTCTCTTTGCATCATCTTACAGCTGTTGAATTGCTATTTCCTGGCTCCTTCTAAATTTTAAGAGATCTTTCCTTTCAAAATCATTAGCTATAATGCTGTCTTCAAGATCGGAAAATCTATCTTTGGATTCATTCAAGCAGTTTTGCCAGCTTTCGATGGAGGTTTTGATTTCCTGGACATCTGTATGAATCTGCTTCATGCATTCTAGTTCTTTCCCATATCGTTCATTTAATGTTTCTGTTATTTTTCTATGTTCATCTATTTTTTATGTGTGTCCTCTTTAGATGTACTGAGCAATTCTTTCATTATTGTTGTCATTTCACTTTTTACCTGAGAGAGTATTTCTGATCTGATTTCTTCTATGGCCTTATGGAGTTGTTTCCTTACTTCAGTTGTGATCATTTCAGAGATTTCAGGTGTGTGACTTCCGAGTTTTCCTAAGTTGACGTCTCCTGGACTTGTTCTGGTTGGGGTGGAGTTCTGAGATTGCATTTTGGTCCTTCATCTTGTCATTGTGGATGTCATAAGTGAAGTGCTGGGTCTCACACTTCCTTGGCACCTCACCAAAAGGTCTCTAGGGCCCCTAGATTTCCTCCTTGTCAGACTTGCCCCACAATGGCAACAGGAGGTGTTCCACCAGGTCCAAGATCCCCAGGCAGTTTCTGGAATGCACAGTTCAGATGAGAGCCCCAGTGGCAATGGAGTGCTGGCCTTTGGGACCAGGTCCCCAGGTGATTGAGGATGCCTGGGCCTCAGGCTGACCCACAATGTTGGCAGAACATGCAGTGCCAGATCGGGATCCTCAGGCAGCTGATGGGGTGTACCTGTCTCTTCAGGGCCTCAGGCACAACTGACAATATCAGCGGGACTCAGAACACCTGTCTGAGTTCTCATGCAGACAACTAAGGGCTCCTGGGGATCTTGGGTTTTGGGCATGATCCACAATGTCCATGGTATGTGGGGCACCAGTCTGAGTTCTCCCTGCAGCTGAGTAATGGCGCCTTGAACTCAGGTGTGACTCACAATGTCTGCAGAGTGTGGGGCATCAGACTGAGTTCTCTGGGTGGCTGGCTGATCCCAACCCAAATCAGGCAGTTGATTTCATGTGGAGAATTATGTTTTTATATTTTATCATGTTCTCCCTAGGCTTATATATATTTTTATATTATATAGTATATTAATAGCATATTTGTCAATATTACATTTATAACAACATACAATAAACTTATATAAATATTAGGTAACATATAATACTTAAGTTATATAATGATATATAGGTGAGTATAAACAAAATACAGTTAAATACTTGTACATATTTTACCACCTGAATGGTTCAACCTGAGATGGATCATGGAAGCACTACAGTTGGGGCCAAGGTTTGGCTGGCATGGACCAGCACAGCCATCTCAGCTGTCACATGCTGAGATGTCTCTGTGTTGGCACAAAGTACCAGAAAAGTCTTGCAACAATCCCATCTATGTAACTTGGTTCACTGCGGCCTTTATCTGGCACCTGCCCTGACACTCCCCCAACATCCAATGGGATGAGTTTTCACTTTACACAAGAGCCTTGTGGGGAGACTGAGGCCAGAGGGACAGTAGGAGAGGGGTTAGCTGTGTCCTGTTAACTGGGCAGCAACAGGAGGTCAAATAGGGCAGGCCAGTTGGAATGCAAAACAGGCAGGGGCCACCATCATAGCTATCCTTGGAGTCCTAGGCCAGTGGCAGTGAGCTTTGCCCTCTGGGGTCTGGACGCTGCCCGGCAGGTGCCAGAGTGCTGGCCAAGAGCAGAGCTCAGCCCTGGCTCAGTGCCTTTGCTGCCTGCACGCCCGCGCCTCCCTCTCCAGCTCTGAGGGCTAAGCTGGATGGCTCTGGTGATGAACCCCACATGAGCTGGGCTTTGCCTGGAGGGCTTGGTTCCCTGCATCTGAGAGGGGCTGATAACTCACCCCCTGCGGTTGCAGGCAGGGTGGCCACTATAGGTGCAGCCAGCTTTGAGTCACATGGACACGCGTGAAGATGCCAATGTGAGGTTTCCAAAGGGTACATCCTAATTAATTTAATTAAATTATTTAATCTGTGGGTTGAAACACTGATGTATTCACAGGGGGTTTGTCTCTTGCACCTCTGAGCCTTTGGCAGGAAGGGTTTCAGGTTCTATGCCAGGGACCAGGCACTCTGGCCACACTGCACAACGAGGGCACAGGTCAGCAGAGACCCTGTCCCTGTGGGCATGGTGGCTCTGACATGTCCTGGAAGAGACCTATGCTGTCCCCCTGAGGTCACCTAGTGGTCAATGCTGCAGAGGCTGGATCTGCCCTGCCCAGTGCGGCTGCCAGAACCACAGGCAGGTGCTTACATCTTAGTTATTTGATATGAATTATGGATTCAGTTCCACATTGAGCAGTTGGCACTTTGTATCCGTGAAGTGGTACTTTGTGCCAACACAGAGACATATCAGCACCCATGGTGCTGGGTCCATAGGTCCAGCCCACTGTGGTCACAGTGTTTGGGGAATGATGTCCATGCTGGGCAGCTGCAAACTTTCCTTCCACTACTCCCTGAAGGGCCCTGTGTGACAGCCAATTACAGAAGATACTTACATGGCATTAGGCGTTGATCTAGAGATACCTTAGCATCTCCAGGAGGATATGTGCAGATTATATGCAAATATTATATGCCTTTTTTCTGTTTCTTCTTTTATATTTTTGTTTTTTGAGACAAGGTATTGAAATGTATTTCAGGCTGGCCTTGAACTCACTATGTAGCCCAGGCTGGCTTTAAAACTCAGAGTGGTCCTCCTGCCTCAGCCTCCTGAGGGCTGGGATTATGAGTGTATGCCACTACACGTGATGATGCTATTTCAAAGGAGAGTCGAGTTTCACGGGTCTTGGTGCCCATGGGGAGCAAGTTTTTGCAAGATAAAGGGGTGACAGTCCCAAAAGCCCACGCAGAGAGTGCCTGCTATGTGCCAACTCCAACAGCATGTTTCTTTCGTTGCAGAAGGTGCTGACCACCCAAGTCTTCAAAGCCCAGGTCTTCCACCTACCAGTGGGGTGAACTCAGATTCCCTGAACATTTGGAGCTCACTTCAGAGGGTTCCTTGGATGGAGCAAGGTAACACAGGCAAAGATTCTAGAACACTGTCTGGCACACAGTGAGCTGTCAGTGAGTGGTGCCCACTGTAAACACGTGTGTACATGTGCATCACATACGACCTTGGCCTTCTGTGGTCACTCAGGACTAGAGAGGCACAGTGCAGGGTGACCCTGCTGACAGCCAGTTTGTGCTCAGGGTCCCCCAGAGAAGGACAGAGGGCAGTGCCAGCCGTGGCCTGGGGCAGAAGGCATGAGGTGGCCAGAACCGGAACCTTTGTTCTGGTCTGGGCAGGAAAGGCCGGTATCTCAGTGGGCCATGGGCCCGGGGCTGGCTCCATTGTCCTTCCCTGGCCCTGGCAGGGTTGGGGCAGGGGCTGCTGTCCCTGGAGTGGGGCAGCCAGGCAGACTTGTGCTCCTCCGTGAACACCTCTAGAGATGCGATGTTGTGATGTCACCTTTTTACTGTGATGGCACCTTAGAGTAGGAAGGCGCCAGGCACCCAGCCTACCTGGTCACAGATGGGAGATGGAAAGTCTGAGAGGAGGGACTGCCTGAGTGTGCCCTGTCTCGGGAGCCACACCTGCTTGTAGATGTGGTCAGGGCACCGAGGGTTCCCTTAGTGACTTGAGAATTTAATGAAGATCAGCTCACTGCCCAGTGGCACCACAGAGTGGGCCCTGTGCCCAGGCTCCATTCTCCCTGGATGGCTTTCCCAGAGCTCTGCAGCTCAGCTTGGAGTGGACCTTCCCCATGGGGCCTTTCCCTGGCCTTGCTCTTTACCACCACCATGGGACCTGACCCCTAGTGAGCTCTTAGCCTGCTCTACCCTAGCTGGAGTCCTGACTTCATCACACAAGGAGCTCTGTCCTTTCTTAGTCCCGAGTCACTAGCTGGCCACCTTCAGTTATCTTCACTGGGACAGGAGCCAGATGTGGAGAAGTGGACCAGAGAGGAGCCAGGAAGGGAAGGAGCTGCCCATTGCCCCATGGCAGGAGCATATGACCTTCTGAGTTCCATGAGGGATTGGATGCTCCTGAGCCTTAGAGGAACGAAGGAGGTGTGATTGCATCTGCATCTTATGAGAAGCACATGTTAGCTATGATGTGGAAGTAGATTTAGGGGAACAGAGATATCTGCAGAATCTGTATTCATTGGAGTCAGAGGGGAGTGGGCAAATTCCAGAGCCACCAAGACCTGCTCAGTTTCCAGGCTGCCACAAGCTGAGCATCATTGCTCCCTGTGCCTTTCTGCAATGATGTTCCTGTCTTAGAGCAGCTGGCCGTGGACTGAACCCCCTTTACACGTGAGCAAGTTCACCCTGTCCTTTAAAGCACGGATGTCTACATCTCAGTGAAGGGACAGAGCTGCAGCTCATTATCGTCGTCTGGCATCCCCCTCCCCCTCCCCCTTCCCACCTATGTGTGTATACGTGTCTAGCTTATTACCATTATTCCTATGCTTTAGATGCAGAAATGGGGGTTCAGAAACATGGAGTAAATCACCCTGGTTCATAGAGTCAAGAACCACAGGGACCTAGAGCTACAAACCTGGTCCCTGTACCCCTGGGAGCCCAGTGCTTTCAACTTCTCTGTAATCAGCAACAGCCAGGCCCAGCTGACCTCGACAGTGGCAGCTGGGGTTGGAGACATTCACTGCTTTCCCTGCTGGTCTCAGGGCCCTTGCTGCACAAAACCTCTGTCAGGGGACAGCGGAGACTGACTCCAGAGTGGTGCCAATGCTGAGAGGCACTGAGTGAGCTGTAATTAATGCGGATGCCAGCTGCCAGCTCACCAGAAAACCCAGAATCATAAATCTCTCCTGTCATCTCCCAAGAGCCTGATAGATGAAGAATTCAGCTTAAATATTTAACAATCGATAACTCAGGTACCCATCCAACCATTTGCAAGTTGGCGTGTTTATAAATACAAGGGCCCGGCCTCCTTGCAGTTCATGACACTTGCTTGATCAGAGGGGTGGAAACGTTGTTCTCTGTAGGGCAGAAGCTGGGGGTCAGTGGAAGCACTTGGTGCAACTTGGATCTACTCATCCCAGCCTCTACCCTGCACCTTGTGTGTGCCCTCACCTTACTGGGTGACAGGGTTCTGGGTGCAGGGGAGGTGGGGACCGGGATGGATGAGATGCCAGAGGGGACACTTCCCATGAGCCATCAGGAGGGTAGATTGTCTCCACTGGAGTGCAGCCTCTTCCTCCTTCTTTCCTTTCCATGCTTGCCACCTGGAGCTGTGTGCAGGCACCAGTGGGCTCTAATGCCCATGGCCCTGATTCTTCTGCATGCGTGGCTGCTGGGGGAGATCCTCGGCCTACCTCCTGATCTACTGAGCTGAGTTCTTCCCAGGGAGGGCTGGGTGCCTGCTGGGCCCTGATGGACAACATTCTAGAGATGCTTGGGGAAGTCACCACTTAGGGACCCAAAAGAGGTCCCATGTGCCTCTGTGTGGGGACAACCTCTGTCCTCTGCGTCCTTCACAAAGTAGCATGAGGGAGCTGGTGAATCTTCTGATGCTGTGGAGTTGACAGGACTGGCCATGAGCCGACGGCCATGTCTGCCTCCTTTGCCCATGTCCTGACTGTGTCCCCTGCTGTGTGGCTGAGGTCCCAAGGTTGCAAAAGGGCTGCGAGTTTTCCAGGCCAGCAGTGTTGATGATTCCAAGCAGAGGCTCCTAAGGGCTGGGGATATAGCTCAGTGGAGTAAGCGCTTGCCTAGCAAGCGCAGGGTCCTGAGTTCGATCCCCAGTACCGCAAAAAAAAAAAAAAAAAAAAAAAAATTCCAAGCAGAGGCTCCTAAGGGCCCGAATACTGGCCCCACCATGGAGCTGAGGCTTCAGCACATGTGGCCAGCCTTTCCTTCCCGGCTCCTTCCTTCATGAACTGGGTTTTGGGGGAGAAGCCCATGCAGCTGGGGCCAGGGTCTGTGTCCCCAGTTGTGGGAGTGCTCCCATATTCCTTTCTATGCTACAGCTCTAAGTCCATGCACAGAGAAGAGACTGTAACACAATGAAAGGCTCTGAGAGACAGGTCCATGGTGGATCTCCCCCCGGGACAGCTGGACATGAGGCTGGAAGCAGTGTTTGAGTTTTCCTCTAGATTAAGCCATTTCCCAGAGAAACAGCTTTCATAGCTGCAGCCCAGCACAAGCAGGTCCTCAGGCCCAAACCTACTCTCAGATCCCGTAGATGCACATCTGCAGATGTGCTGGTGGCATGGAGTCAGCCTGCCTGACTCACTGTGGCTGCCATGTGCCGGCAATGTCCTGCTGTCCCTGGAGGCCAGGGAAACTGGGTCAAAACCACCCCTTCCGGAGGGACAGACATCCTTCAGGATCTTGTCAGTTATAGCCAACAGCCCACCCGGGAGGAGGTGGAACTAAACCCCATTTGGGGTCTGTTTAGAGAGAAACCTCCAGCTGCCTGGGTGTGGCTAGTGCTTGGGCTGCTGGGGAGCAGAGAAGGGAGAAGAACTGAACAGTCAGGGCCAGCATCAAAACTAGCGTGGTACAGGTGGCTGTGTGAAGCAAAGGATTCATCAAAAGCCTGAATCTCTATGAATTGCGCAGGACAGAACTATATAAAGTCTGTGGCACAATGATCTTCAGGGTCCGAGTCTCAGCTGGACACTGCCAGCTCCAGGGGGAGCTCCATGGACTGGCCCTGTGGTGGGAACGCACCATGTTTGCCCAGTTCACCTATCAGATGGCTACTTGGGCGATGGTGTGACGGCGATAGCATCTCAGCACAGGAGTACAAAACGCAAGTTTAAATCGGTGCTCAGGAGCCCCTGCTGTCTGAACTCCCACTATTGTTTTTTTTAAATAAAAGTACAAAAACATATTAACAAACAGACACCAATTAGCATAAAAAATAGTACAATCACAATTGATCTATAGACAAGGTGACATGGTCTCAACAGTGGTTATTGCTTTATCCATTGATATCTTTGAAGTGTAAATCTATGAACCCATATACAGACATGCAAAATTGGTCAGACAATTAATCCTCTCAACAACAGAAAAACACAAAAGCCAAGAATCCAAAGACAGAAAACAAAACAGGCAAACAACAACAACAACAACAACAACAACAAAAACACCAATAGTTGCTGCTTTGCATATTGATATCTTCGAAGTGTGTCGAACTCCCACTATTTAAACTCAGAGGCTGAGCCAACTTGGCCTACTGGGGGATGAATTCCTGGTTGTCTAAGACCTGATTACTGGCTGTGGGAAATGAGGATCCAGCTGGGGTGCGGCCCTGTGGCCCTCACAGTCCATGAGCCGCCCACATGGAAGCAGCCCTCCGTGGCCGCAGTGTGATGGGCTTAGGGAGGCCAGCTTTTCTTTGTTGCTTTTCCACTGATCCAAGCCAAGGGGACCATGGCTGCTGATGGCCCCATGGCAGACCTGACTCAGGCCCAGGCAGAGGGGCTCCAGGAGTCGGGGTCCCGTCAGAGAGCTGGGACAGGAAGGACGTTCGGGTGCCTGGGAAAGTGAAATCTCATCTCCCTCCAGCGGCTGCTTCTGACTGCAGTGATGAGTGGAAGTTGTGCTCAGAATGTCCCCTTGAAATTCCCTCGTAAAGTACTAACTTGGAGCTGGAATTTTTTCTTCACGTTGGGGAAAGTACTTCTGTCTTTCTTTTCCCTTTTTACTCCATTTACTTTTCATTTTTTCCTGAGATGTGGTCTCACTGAGTTGTTTTACTGAGGTTTTGGGGAGTCTTTCTGTGCCTGTGGCTCCGAGTATTCGCCCATGTTTTCTTCCAGCAGTTTCAGTTTCTTGGCTCCATCTAGGCCTGTGTCCTGTTTCCTCCCGGCTGTAGGACCCATGAGGACGGCTGACGATGGTCTGCTGCCCACCACCTGCATGTGACTCTCCAGCTGTCCCAGTGCCTTCATCCACGAGGCATCTCTACTCCAGCCTGTGTCTTCTGCCCCCCTGCTGCAGCTGTGGGCGCCAGGGTCTTTGTGTGTCTTATGACCCACTGCCAGGGTCTGCACAGTGTTTCTGTCACCGCGGTTTTGGGCACAGCTTGACATCGAGTGTTGTGGTGTTCCCACCTTGCTCTCCTCCTGAACCTACAGCATCAGTTGCAGTGCCGCCCTGGGGTTGGAACCGCTGTCACCACGCCCCACAGGGCCCTCCCAGGCAGAGTGCCCGTGTTTATGTGTGCCCTAGGTACCTGTGCCAGGGGCTTAGTCAGGCCCCATGCTGTCCCCGCCACTGGCCATGTCCCTCTCCTGTACCCAGGGCCCTCATCACCCCACAGCCTGGAGAGTGTTTTCCTTCCCAGCTGCTTGTCCTGGCCTCAGCCTCCCAAAGCGACAGGGTGACTTCTGCTTCAGGACACTGCCAGTGGGACACTGTGACAACACCAGCAGCAATGACCATGGCCACTGACCATGTGCTGGGGTCAACCCTTGTGGAGAGAGAAGGACTAGTGAGAGCACGGAGTCTTTTCAGGCTGCCCAGCAGCAATGGGCGGCTGTGCCCCAGTTATTTCTGGGCCCCTCACACCCACGCCCTCCCTGCCTTTTGGGCTCTGGGCACACAGTGCGGGAGGCCCAGGTGCACCCCAGTCCTAGGAGTTTCAGCTTCCTCTTCTCTGAAACTGAGGTCAGGATAGGTTCATAGGAGCTGCTTCTCACAAGTGCTGCAGAGACTCGAGGAGAATCTGCCTATAGGCCCCAAGCCCAGAGCTGATAACCTGCAGAAATTTTTCTGCCGCCCAGGGCAGCACCAAGGAGGTGTGAGGCCATGTCAGGTGTCCCTGCACTGGTGCAGAGGGGCTGCTGTCACCTTTCAGCATCAGGCCAAGTACATCCCCAGCCCCAGGGCTCCGGGACCTGCTCCTCCTAGCTGGCCACGCAGGGAGGGAGAGGTGGTTGCCAGTGCACAGCCGCTGTGGCAGCAGGGCTGCTGGGGCTCACGCTCCTTCCTGGTCTTCCCTCCGTCTGAGCAAGCCTGTGCTGGCTCTTGAGTTACAAGGATATAAATCTCCGTCACAGATTTATTGCCATCGTTTATCAGCTCCTGTTGCTCAATGCACAAGCAGTTAATTCTAAAATGAAGCGGGGCTGTTTTCATTAATACCGTGCATTAACGACCTATCAAACACACAGAGGCAATTAATACCACATGCTGCAGTGCTGAGCCCCTAAGTACCGTGGCCCGGCTGTGTCTGCAGAGCAAAGGCCCCAGCATGTCCCTGCTCTAGCACGGGCTTCCACTCTCTTCCTGGGGGCAGAAGCACTTAGGGACAGGAGCCCAGGTCAAATGGGGCCAGCCCATAACACAAACCTAGAAGGCTGCTTCATGACGTCTAAGGGACATTGTCAGGGCAGTGTGGTGATGAAAGCGGCTCGCAGATGGTGCATCTCCAGTTGCCAAAGTCTCTGGCTTCAAAGGCTATGGAAGCAGATGCCCTTTATCCTGAGGCTGCAGAGCCCACACTGACCCCAACCTGGCATAGGGTAGGGCTGGAGTTCTTATTCCTCAAAACCTTTAAACAGGCACGTGGCCAGGCAAGAGGGCAGGGTAGGCACATGCTGGTAACTCCAGAAACTCAGGAGGCAGCAGGATCACAAGCTGGAGGCCAACCTCGGCAAGTTCATTAAAAGCCAAAGCAGGGCTGGAGATGTGTCTCAGCGACAGAGCATTTGCCCAGCGCAGCAGGGTCCTGTTTCAACCTCCAGTCCTGCAAAGCAAAAGCCCTTACAGAGAGGGAGTTCTAAGCAGGGTACAGTGGTATACACCGATCAACCCGCTACTTCAGAGGCTGAGGTTGGAGGAGCTTTGCTGAGTCCAGCTGAGGCAGCATAGCCAAAGTCCTCAGAAAAAATCCAGGAAACTCCAGATTCTGCCAACACGGGTGCAGGAAGGACGACAGCCAGTGGAGATGTGCTGTTTTGTGAAAGCATGACCTTCGAGCTCATGGAGAGGTTGGGTAAGAGAGCGGTTTCCTCACCAGGAGCGGCTCTGGGGCCCCTGGCCAGCAGCTGTGGGCAGCTGCAGGCGACTGTGGGCAGCTGCTGCCCTGGGCCCTGGGGCAGGATGCCAGGCACCTCTGCTCCCCACCCACAGGGAGCAGCCTTCTATCTCCATGTCCTCTCCCGCCTGCCAGCACTATTTGTCAAGTCTTAGCAGGCAGGAAAATAACACTGGCTGTGCATTAGAAAGTCTCCTCGTTGCTTCCCCCATCTCTTACTTAACTAATGCTCTCACTGTGGCAGAAACTAGCAGCTGGGCTGAACAGGAAGCAGCCTGCGCCCCTCCTCCTGGCCTGCAGGCCCCTCAGCTCAGCGTCCCCTGTGCCTCTCCCTTACCCACCATGTCTCTATGAAACACAGTTATCCTTGTGACAACCACTACCTCTCACGTCCTTCTGTGAGGCTCCCTGGGCTCATGCCTCAGGGAATACCAGGGCAGGACAGGCCCAGCCCACATGTGCGGGGGAGTTTGGGATGGATCCATGGGGCACTGATGTGACTGTAAACACCAGAGCACTTGCTGTGGCTTGTCCATGTCCCCTGGGATACATTCTGGTGCACCCCGAGTTACTCTGGTGCACCCCGAGTTACTCCAGTGCACTGGTTCCTGCATACCCCTCAGTATCTCCCCCGGATAAACTGAGTGTGATGTCCAGGTCCAATCTGTGTGTTTTAAGGGCTGTGGATCCACGTGGCCAGCATGTCCTCACTGCCCTCTCTGCCCCACTCTGCCATCTGTCCTCGGGGCTCAGTGGCCTAGGCCCCCACTGCTGCCCCTGCAGATCTCGTGGGCTTCCCTGCCCAAGGCTCTTTCTCTGTCCTTTGCCCCTCCTTCTCTGTGGGCTCCTTCTGTGACTGCTGTGCCCCATGGTGCTGTGCCTGAACAGTCCCTGTGTGGATGTTCCAAAGTGGGGTCTGGCAGGGGCCATTGGGAGAGCCTAGGCTGCTCCTGTGGGACCCTAAGTTGGTTCCCCCAAGGGTGAGTTGTTGCTTCTCCACCCATGACAGTAGGTACTGTAGGCCCTCACTGAAGGCCACGCTGAGGGCCACATGAGATACGGTGTTCAGCCTCCATGGTATTTTATTACACTAACAGAATATGGATGAACACAGCATTAAAAGATGTTTCTTGAATATTAAAACAATTCCATCCTACCCTTCCCATCTCCACCCAGATGTCCCAGGTGTGGCCCTCCGGGCTCCTCAGAACACAGTACTTGAGGGACAGGGAGTTGGTGTGCCCCTCCTGTGATGCCTGGCACCAAGGGTAAGGCTTTTTTCCCCTCAGCTGGGTTCTGTCCCCTGTGGAAAGAGGGGCTTTTGTGACTGGCACACACCTGGGAGGGCAGCTCGGTGACCAAAAGCAGATTCATGGGCACAGGGCACAGGGAGCCCCACCCTGCAGGAGGAGGAAGCAGTTCAGGTCCTCCTGAGGCTGTGGCTGCTCTGGCCATACCCATGCCCAGGCTCAGCAGGGTGGGGACACAAAACAGGATGTTCCTTACCATGCCAGTGTCCAACCTGAGCCTGGAAGGAAGAGGGTGCCTTGGCTCTGGGCTCCGACCTCCATGTCTGCCTGTCAGGCTCCTGGCTCTGTATCACACCTGCCCTGTGGCTTCTGCCCACCCCCAGCATCTGTGCCAGACTCCCCTGTTCCCCAGGATGCCAGGCTGGCAGCTGGCCATGGTCACCCTGCATTCAGCAGCTGTGGCATGCAGAGAGGACACAGAACTGACCCTTGCGTGGGCTAAGAGGGGAGGACAGGTCCCAGCAGAGACCCTGAAGGAGCAGGGAGGTCACAGCACAGGACAGCACAGGGACCACATGGCCCTTGGCTCCTGTGTTCCTTCCAGAGGCCCAGTTCCACTCAGTGTCCATCTGCGCCCTCTCTGGGGCTCAGACACTGGGAATTTTACTGAGAGTGTATTGGCTCTGCAGATCGACTCATTTAAACAGACGCGTCAGCAGTGTTGAATCTGCCAATCCCAGAATATGGGGTACCTCTCCACTCTAATTTCTTAATTAGACTTTAATTTCTCTGATCAATGTTTTGTAGTGTTCAGTGTACAGATACAGAATATATCTCATTAAATTTAATGTTATGGTTTAGATTTAAAGAGTCCCCTAAAGTCTCATGAATTTTGGAGGTGCTTGGGTCATTTCTCATCAGTGTATCCACCCATGGATGAGTTCAGGGCTGATGGCTGCTAGGAGGAAGGCCTGGCTGGAGGTGGTCACTGGGCCAGACCTGGAGGAGGGAGTTCCCACCCCTGGTTCCTTCCTTGCTTTCTGCTTCCTGGTTCTGTAGGAGGAGCAGCTCTCCTACCCCAAGCCCTTTCACCATAGGTTCTACCTTGGAGCCAGCCTAGCATGAACTGTACCCACTGGAAACATCGAAATCAACCTCTCCTCCTTTAAGGTAGGAGTTTTGGGTATTTTGTCTCAGCAAAGATCATATAATTGACACAGATATTTGTACTGAGACTAAGGTCTTTGCTGTGACTATTCTTGACTGTGTGGTTCAGACGACTTTGGAAACTGTTTGCAGGAGTATGGAAAAGTTTGGAGAAGCTTTACAAAGCTTTAAGCAGAGCCTGTTAGGTGATTCTCATTAGAGCTCAGAAGACCAAAATGCTCACAGAAGTGCAAGCAGTAAAGGCCAGGATCAAGAGGCTTCAGATGAGAACAAGGACTCTATTAGCAATTGGACGAGAAGCCATATGTGTTACACTCTGGCAGAAAATTTGTCTGCATTTTGTTTATGTACTGAGACTTCGCATGAGGCCATTAGCAGTGGACTAATTAATCTGGCAGAGAAAATTTCAAAGCAGCCCAGCATTCAGGCTGTAGCATGGATTCTGATGGCTGCTTTTAGCCAGATCTACAGTACTAATCTGGAATCAAAAGCAGATGTGCAAAGGTTGCAGTTTCATCAGAAAGGAAGTGCCCGCAACAAGTTTGGGGCAAAGGAGGGCATGGTTTCTGAAAAGATTAGCTTTAAAAAGAAGTTAATTGCTTCTTATCAGGACAATAAGATGGCCTGAGGGCATGTCATAAATTAGCAAAACCCCACCATGTGCAGGTGCAAGAGCATAAACTATAAGCCACTCATTTAAGAAGAGTCCCTGAAATGCCTTCTGGAGAAGGGCTGCCTAGGGAATTGATTCTTTGGGATTCAATTCACTGTGCTCAGTTCTTCAGGTACTCTGAGGCCTCTGCAGTGATGATCCAAAGGGTCTTTGCTACTGCTTGATCTGGCAGCAGTCCTTGATGTCACCCATGTGGTTTTACAAGCATGTACAATGAAGGAGTTGTGGGGTCACAGAGGCTTCCACCCAGATTTCAGAGGAAGGCTCCTGAGATCAGACAGTGTGCCCCTGAGGGAGCAGTGTGTGAAGCTGTGAGAGTGAAGCCAAAAGCGCAAGTGGAGACCCAGGGAAGTTGGAGATGCCAGGAAAATGGCACATCTGCTGAGGAAAGCGGCAGGCAGTCAGTAAGGCCATCCTAACAAAAAGGCTATGTGGTCTGCACCCAGCAAGGCCCTGGGGGCAGGGCTTCCAGCATCCTTTGGAACTCACTTCTCACTACTACTTGCCCTAGAAACTGGACATGGAGCTACAGGATTTAATGTTTGTACTGCTGGGTGTTACCCTTCCTTTGGTTCACCTGGTTTCTATCCTCTCACTCCTTCCTTTTGGAGTGGAAATGTTGACACCATGCCATTGTGGGTTAGAGATATTTAATCTCCGTTTTGACTTTCACAGAGGCTCACAACTAAGAGTTTGCCTTGAATCTCAGAGAGTTTGGACTTGGACTTTCCAGTGATACTAGAACTATTAAGACTTTGGTGACTTTTAGCAATGGACTAAATGCACTTTGTATGGTGAGACAGACACGGGCCTTTTGGGGTCTGGTGTGAATCTAAAATGTCTCCCCTAAGTCTCATGTGTTTGGAAGATGATGAGGTCATGGGGGCGTTGTTCTCATTACTGGGTTCCTTACTGATGAGTTTATATGCTGTTAGGGGGTGGGGCCTGGCTGGGGTGGTCACTAGAAGGGGGTATTCTTGTCCCTGGCTCCTCCCTTCTCTCTGTGCTTTCTGCCATGGAATGGGCCGCTGTCTTTGGCCAGGCCTTTCCACCCTGCATCTCTGCCTTGGAGCCAGCTGTCCATGGACCAAACTCAGTGGAACTGTGAGCCAAACAAACCTCTGCTTCTCTACCTGCTGGTGCCAGGTGGTTTGTTTCACTACACTGTGTCTGTGGAGCACCGTCATAAGTGGTACTTTTCATAGCTAGTTCCAGTTGTTTATTACTACTACATAGAGATGCAATTGATTTTTTGTGCGTTAAGCATGTGGTATTATTGACTTAACACTGGCTGTTTTCTTTACCCTCTAAATCAACGGTGAACCTACAGCACACATGCTATTATGTTTTCCTTTTAGGACAAAAGATGTTAATGTGTGAGTTGTTCTTTATAAACTAAAACTTCAGCTTTTGAATTTAACTGCATGTTGGCACTTTGTGATAAATAGGTGGGTTTGGGGTTGCACTTTGGGCACTCAGTCTCTAAAAGGTTTGCCATCACTGTTCCAAACTCATGTGCTGAGGTCCTAAAGCCACTGTGCAGCCCTTAGAAGGGCTTGGGAGATGAGGCCATGAAAATGGGGTCTTTGTGGCAGGACCCCAGCAGACTAATGCACTTGCAATTCTCATTTATTTGTTCAAGGAAGTTTTTGTAGACTCTTTGGATATTCTTCAGAGACAATGATCTACCCTGTGCAGAAAGACAGCTTTCTTTTCTCTTTTTAGGGCCACATTGAGCCATATTGGAGCCTGGGGAAAAGGAAAAAACCTGGAATGCTAGATCTGGCTATTTACAATTCTTCATAGTTTGTTTATCATGACGTTTTTACACCGAATTTTATCTCCTAGAATTTGTGTTTAAACACTATATACCTTGATTATGAGTTCTGAGCACATCTCAGAGCTGAAGCCCAAAGTGAGGGCTTCATTGGCTGAGCTCCAGCTGTGTTGGCTACCATCTTGTGACTGGGAACCCTGCTCAGGGTCCTGTCACAGGCAGGGAGGGATGGGCAGTGCCTGCATCACCACCTTCCGCCTTCACACACCTAGTTCCTGCTCATGTGGACTGAGCAGCTGCCTCAGTCACTGGGCACCATCTCTGGTGACATGGAGAAAGTTGCCATTGTTTTCAATGAAACAACCTCTGTGAATGATGTACAAAGAGAATCCCAGCCCACAGTGCTTGGTTTTGGTAGCAACTGTTATCCTCTTTAATATTTTTACACGACAATTTACAGGCACTCTGGTCTGTCCTTGTGGCTGTGGAAGTTCAGTATTCTTCTCTCTCCCAGGAAGGGGTTGTGTCTGTGTCCCACCTCAGGGCTCGGGGTCACTGAAGCTGGGGGGCTCTGCAGCGCTGGCTTCTGGGTGTGAGAAGCAAAGCTTGTGGGCTGGGCTTGTTGCTTGGTGGTGCAGCTGCTGCCTGGCTTTCTTAAGGCCCTGGATTTTCTCCGCAGCACTGCCAAAAAAGGGACTCTGATTTTAACTCATGATCCTGAACACCACATCATCACTGATCAGTAGCCCAACTGGCCACTTGAGTATGTTCAGGCCGCATACCTTTGTCAGACTGGAATCACCAGTGCCTGTGCTCCATGGTCCTTCCTGTAGCGGGCGCCGGGGATGCCTGCCTTGGGCTCTGCATTGTCAGGGATGCTGCTCCTCACAGTCTCACACGGTGCGCGAAGCTGGGGGCACCCGCAGCCCGGGGCAGCCTGACCACAAGGGCCCGAACACAGCATGCCTGTCCTCTTCCTTTAGGGTGCTGTGCTTCTATCCCTGGGGCTGCCTGGCTGGGCCTTCTGCCCTCCCCTGGGGCGGGGGCCCACCTGGGGATAACACACAGGCCATGGTGCTGAGGTCCATGCTCATCCACGCAGCATGGCCCTGTGCTCTCAAACTGCTGTCCCCGTCCTGATGGACTTCCTGGGTCTGTCTGGCACAGTTCTGCCCGGCCCTGATCTCCTGGGCAGGTGGGAGGACGCTAGGCTCCTGCAGAGTCTGCACATCAGTGGCATGGGGTAGGGGTGTGGTGCCTGTGCGCTGACCATAGGGACACTGGGTCCTGCGTGGGTAGTGGGCTCTGGTCACAGCACTCGGTTGGTGTTCTATCAGCTTCCCTTACAACTGCTGCTTCTTCCACAGGGAGGGGCATGAGCACCGGCAGCCCCAAGGGCGGGAGCAGAGGCCTCACATAGAAATTCTTCTGATCCTGGATCTAAGGGAAGGAGGGTTGCTCGGCACTCGGTCATCAAGGGTGCAGGCCAATTTGTAGCCATAACAACCTGAGGTTTGCATCATTTCTTCCTTGGCTACTGCATTACTTGCAAAATGCCAGGCCGGTCCAACCACTGACATGTTCTAACTCAGGCAGTATCCACAGGCATCCAGCATGACAGCCCTGAAGGAGGGCTGGATGTTGTTATAACCACCAGAGGGTAAACCGAGGCACACACCACCACCACTGAGCTCACAAATGGAGAGCTGGGCTTCATCTCGGGCAGTCTGGTACCTGGGCCCAGGGTTTGGTCATACTGCCTTCCCGAAGCCCCACCCAACACCCCACCACCGGAGTCAGGACAGGGCTCAGGATGACTTGACTCCCACTGCCAGCCCTGCACACTGAAGACTCAGTAAGACCGAGGCTTGTTCGTCCCTGGAACCTGAGGCATGGCTGTGTGAGACTGCACCCCTCCTGCGCACCGTGGGCAGTGTGCTCAGACACCGGTGCCTGAGAGCGCAGGGACGGGAGGTGTCAGGTTGAATGGGTGGAACATCCGCGTGCTTGGCATGGGCAGCAGGCAACAGCAGCACTGCAGACACCCACACTTGCCCCACCATCCCGCAGCCTCCTGGCCCTCCCAGCACTCAGCCCCACACCTTCCCTGCTCGGAGGGCCACAGGAGCCTCCTGGGTGCCTTCTCCCCTCCACCCACTCTCCTAGGCCTAGGAGCCCCTGGCCCTGTGACCCTCCTGGCTGAGGGGATGTGAGTGAGCTGGCCACATCCCAGGGTGGCGTGGGCCTTGTCCCTATCTAGCAGTGGTCTGGGGTGGCTGAGAAGGGAGTCCAGGGCAGGAGGGTAAGGTGGAGCCTCTCATCCCCACCTAGGGCTCCAGACTATTCTGCAGGGGCAAGGCTGGCCTAACCCAAGGACGCATCTGCTTCTGAGCTCTGCACCCTCCCCGGGGCCATGACCCTCCTGCACAGCAGGCTTCCCTCCTCTCTACACAGGCCACCTTCCTGCCCCTTCTTCTTCCACTGGTGCTTCCTGTCTCAGCCTCCTGTGGGCCCCATCCCTGCTGCTCAGGGTTCCCCTTGCACTGTGCCCATCCCAGCCAAGCTCTTTGGCCTGAGCTGCCTGCTGACTCTAGGAGCCAGGATGCAGCACACGCTCGGCAGCACTCATACATGAGTGACACATGGTTAGGACCGTGCGATGTGGAGCCAGGCTCCCTGCATTTGAGTCACACTCTGCCTCAGTTTCTCTGTCTCTCTGGGGGCCGTGAAGCTCCAGTGCACTTGGACCTGGCTTTGCTCTGCTCCCAGGCCACTGCCTGCTCTGCCTCAGGGGTCTGGGCTGGCGTTTGTCTGGGTTCAGAACTTTCCAGTGTCCCTTGCTAGACAGCTCCCAGGAGAGCCTTGGGAAGCCCATGGGATGTGGGTGACTGGGGTCTGCCCAGCTGCACAGCAGGGGTGCCACAGATTTGAGTCATAGCAGGGGGCAGCAGTGCTCCCAGCTCACCTGCCTCCTCACAGGTCCCAGCACCCTTGGCTCCACCCTGGGTTCTAGTTCTGTTTGAGGGTCTGATACCAGCCATGTGGTGTCCCCACCTGGATGGTGCCCCTCACACCCTGCAAAGACCTGAGTATCCCATGTCCCTCCTCAGGGGTGGTGATCCAACATTCTCTTCTGCTCCCCCAGCTTCAGGTGGCAGCAGAGCCCTACAATCATAATATCAAGGTGACCCTGGAGAACCTACTGGATAACATGGGCTGCCCTGTTCCTGATCCTGGTGGGGGCCCTGTCAGTAATGTGCCTGGTGTGACAGCTTGGTCTGAAGTGTCCCCAAGGGCCCTGTGTCCAGAGGCTGGGTTTCTGCATGGGCACTGGGTCACTCGCACTGACTGTGGACAGGGGAACCCCCTGAGGGACTCACAGATGAGTGGGCTGTGGAAGGTGAGGCTGGAGGACAGGTTGCAGGGTGTCACCTGGAAGGGCACATCTTACCTAGCCCCTTCCTCCTCTCTGCTTCCTGGCCACCAGGATGTGACCCGCCTTCCTCTGCCAGCCCCTTCCGCCCCGGTGCTGTGGCGCCCACGGACTGAACCCTCTGAAACTTCGGGCCAAAGCACCCCTCTCCTCCCTGAGGCTGACTCCCTGCAGGTATCTGCCCCAGTGCTGGAAGCTGGCCGGCACACCGGCAAGTGCTATGGGCACGATGCCCTGCACTTGTCCCAGTAAGCCAACACTGGCCACTGGAATATGGGAAGGACACCACACGCCTGACCCCACCCTGGGTCACCCAGGTGTGGGCAACTCCATCCCTCAGCCATCCGGCACCATGCACAGCAAATGACGACGCTGCTCCCATAGCATTAGCAAGTTTTTTATTTTTCCTTTTTGTTGCATAGGAAATGCAGTACTTGCTTCCAGTAATTGTACTGTAATGTGAGAAGGTGGTAGCACTAATGGTTGAATACAAGAGTTAAACTTATCCACACCAGCTCAAAAAATCTGTGGAGATTTAGTTGAATAAGAATGGACGCCCACAGTGATTCTCAACCAATTACAAATTTTCACAGAACACGGTAAACTAAAAGGGTAACTATGAAGTCAGTAGGGTACACTAGAGGCACAGGGGGCCCGGCTCATAACAACCACTTTCAGACCAAGTCATTAACACGGGGTTGCTCAGCATCACAAAGGAGCTCTTTTGCCACTGCCAGAAGTGTTCAAGCGGCTTCCCGCAGTGGGAATGGAGATCGAGGCACTGCAAGGACAGCGTCTGTGTGGGTGAGCTGTTTGCACAGAAGTTGAGGCTACGGCAGGAGGCGCCTCAGAGCCCCAAGGACCACAGGGACCCATTGAGTTCCCAGTCAAGTGTGCTGGTGTCTTATTCATGCAAGGTGAGCAAACACATTCTCGGGACAGGAGACCTGAGCCCAGGGTGAGGCACGGTGGCTGTCACAGCTCCACCCCATGGCCAGTGGCCCTGTGGCCTTCTGCTGAGATGATGAAAAAAGCCAATTTACGATTATTGCCAAGAGAAAAATATAATCAGGATAATTGTCAAGGGGCAGGTCACACTTCTCATTTTGAGAAACTGAGCACAAAACAGCAGGAACAAGGCCTTGACTCACAGATGTACTCACCCTGCAGGGTCTGAGAGCTCACAGTGCTGGCCCTGGGGTCCCTGGGACAGCACCCTGCTCGGAGTTAGCACTTCCACGAGGGTTCTGTGGCCACACACCCTTTGGGACATTTGTGTTTTGAGCACATGGCACACTGAGGGTATGAGTGAACTTGGGGGTCCTGCCCCACGGGCTGTTGCCCTGTCCCGCACCCAGCATGGGGTCCCCTAACCTGATTAACACAATCCTTTGGGGAGTCAAAGGCCAATGGATGCTGGTTTAGGGTTAAAAAAAAGAAGTTGATTTAATGTGGGGAGGGAGTAGTTTCAAATTTAACCCAAAAATGTGTATCTAAAAAATTCCGTGTTAATAACAAACTTTTGCTTATGAACCGGGCCCAGAGTTTGTACAGTTTTACTTTTGAAGGAAATATTGCAATTGTGCATGAAACTGAAGAGCCACGTGATTCCTTAGAGTTATCTTTCCTTTTCCATAACACGAGGAGTCTGGTGTGAGGGTCAAGCATGGTACCTGGCTGGCGCTGTCCTCTAGGAGGCTATTGGGTGCAGCGAGGCTCCCGCGCCTGGGAATGTTCTCAGAGTGGCTTTGTGGCAGAGTTCGTGGAAGTCCGATGTAGTTTCAAGACAAAAATCTTACCAGGTACGGATTTTTGAAATCAAACACCCATGCTTGCCCCCTAGGAAAAAGAAAACAAAACAAAACAAAAAACCAAAAACAAAACACAAGTAATACTGAATTTAAGTAAATGTATACCTCCAAAATACTGAAAACACCGGAAATCAAGAGACAGAATTTTTGTTCTCAGTGAAATACCTTTAAACCTAGCTGACAAGAACCAAGTCAGAAAAGAAGACTAACATAACTCTGAGTAATATTCATACAGTTCACTAAGCATATGGAGAGCATGCATTAATATTGTACGGTTATTTTACATCACCTATACCAGAGGTCCTGACCGACAGACAGCGAAGGCTACCGGTGTAGAAAAATCTTACTTCAGAAGAGCAATATAATACAGATTTCACAGGCACTACATTTTAATATATCAGGTATTATGCTGGTTTTCTTATAATTCTTTCTGTCCTAAAGCTGGCATTATAACAATGACCAAAAAGGCAAGGATTGAAGTGAACGGAAAGTAGATACCAAAGTCGATATAGTTTTCTTCAGATAGATTAGTGCATAGTTCTCATGCAGATAAACACTGCTATGCATTTACACTGTTGGAAAGCAAAGTGAATTGAGCCCAAGTTGTCACATTTGTGTAAATCATTTTGTCAGCCTGTAATAGCACCATGTAATGGATTTGCATTAAACATTAGATTGATTTCAGAATTGGTGACACAGTATTCACTACAGTTAAGTGCTATGGAATAGCTTCAATGGTACCTGCTATATATCAAAGCAATTTTCATCCCACTGCATTTCTTATTGGGAAAAGGGAAACGACGCTAATGAGACAGGTGCACAGCCTTGGACTGGGGAAGGCAGGGTGGGTTTGTGGTCAGACCGAGGTTCATACGTGCTCCAAGACAAGGTAGCCTTGGGGACCTGGGTGGCTGCCCCAGTGAGGCCAGGCCTGTGGGTAGCGGGAGGCACCCCGAAGCTGGGTCCACATCACTGTCCGCTGTGTCTGACTGTTCTATGGAGGCCTGCAACCAACAACCAGGAAGAAAGGAAAGAAACAGACAACAACCGGAGGGAGACAGAGACAAACACATGGGAGGAGAGAGGGAGCCACCCCTGGCAGGAGGGAGACTCTAGAAGGGGCGCAGACCCCACCAAACGGCAGCCTTGGAGCCCCCGCAGGCAGGCGGCCCCAGGGAAATGCTATTTCATTCAGGTTTCGTAAATACTTTCTGGCCCGGTTACCGCAGAATCCAAACACAAGGGTTTGAGGGGCGAGAGGGTAGGGTGGCACCTCCTGTGGGATGGCCAAGTTCTGTGTTGTATGTTTAGGTCCTTCGTGTTCCACGGAGGAGGGAGGGGGTGCAGGCTTTGGGACACCCATGGCCTCGTGCTCGTGGGCTGTGTGGAGCTTGCTGGATGGAGCCACAGTGGGCAGAGAACAGACATAAATAGCTGTTGTGACAAGGGGCGAAGAGACAGAAGCCCCGGGGCAAGAAGGCCCAGGAAGGGCAGTGTGGCAACAGGAAGGAGTGGGCGAGGGGCATCTTGGCCTGCAGAGGGGCCGAGAGTGGAAGAGTTAGTGTTTGTGCCTCATGACTTCAGTTTTCAAAGAAAAAACTCAGAGAGCCCTGGGTGGGACCCTCTGCCAACCTTAATGCCATCTGATGGGAGAGAGAAGGTCCTGGGGTCCCAGCAGCAGGGGCTGGGACTCCACATGCAGACCGCACTGGCCTGTCTGTCTACACCCAGAAGCAAAGTCTTCCTCCAGTGTCTCTGCTTGGCTTTTAGCCTAGAAAGCCAAATGCTCAGGGGCTGGTGTTGCTTTTTTCCTACTGATCACGACCGAACTACAGTTTCCCGCTGCTTTCTGGATGATGCAAGGTGAACAAAAAGATAACTTAGTGTGTTTAATACTTAACCCCTGTCCGTTATCACCCTTGACTGCTGCGCTCGTGTTTTAAAGCCTTTAAAACATATTTTCCTGCAAATCTGTTCAGAGTTCCCTAATTTTAGCTTCATCAAACTTAATACAACAAAATACCTTCAAAAATACAGCATACCTGTAACATCCATTTACAATGGTTTCTCAGTAGACCTATACTTCTCAAGCATAGGCATATGCTATACCATTGAGAGAAAAAAATAACTGTATTTAAATACTTACAAAAAAAAAAAGGAAACAGGAAAGTTTTAAACTTAAATCCAGTTCCCACAGGGGAGAGAAAAAAAAAAGAAAAGCAATTCTATGAATGCTGCCTTTATAATGAACAATCAGAAATTTCACTAGGCTAATTTGACAGAAATTTTTCCCCATTTAAACAACATTACAAAAGTCCTGCATTATAAAATAGGGTAGAATAAATCAGTGTAATCAATAAAACTATACAACAATACAAATTACATATCTTCTCAGTGGGCAGTTTATCCTCTCTTTGCAGTCATGACTACAACATGCTCACTAAAAACAACTAAAACTGCCCAAGCTATTGCTTAGTTTGTTCTCTTTAAAAAAGGGTGCAATTTTATTGTATATACAACCAATTTCCTGGTAATACCTTGGCCTATTGCAAGGTTCTGACAAAATGTTTGTCTAGGCTTTTTTCCCTTCACTGTGAAGCACTGAAAGCTGCTATTTTTCTTTTTTTCTTTCCTTTTTTTCTTTTTTTTTCCTTTTTAGTGCACATACGTCATCATAAGTAATGCCCAGCTAGGTGCTATGGGGAAGGCAAAGTCTGCTGGCCACAGGAAGTGACACGTACGCTGACAATCACACCGTACAACAGCGGCAAACGACTATTCAACCACTTACCAGACACGTAGGAAAATCCAAAATGTTTATTTTATTATTTTTCCTTAAATAGAGATACCAGTAAACAATTTTCAGAACTTGGAAGTTTAAAAACGTGCATATAAAAATGGGCATTATATACTTTTTATTGAATGTGGATTGACTGCAGTCTGCTAAGAAAAATGGGGCATGGGAGCTGAAGAAAAAGTCTTTTTTTAAGGCTTGCTTGTGAAAGGAACAGTTGTAAAAACAAAATTGCTTGAAGCAGGGTCAGCTTAGTGCTTCACAGTTTGACTGCTCTCTAAGAGGAGCCCTTCCTGCGCACGTGCATTCAAAAATCACAGAAAAGTACAAAGACGAACACCTAAACACACTGCGTCAAGTGCAGCACTGACTTTGGTCAAATTAAAAAAAAAATAAAAGAAAAATTAATCATTGCTAAGCTTGTCTACATGATATAAGCAGGTATTGCATATTTTCATACATCTGGAGGGGGAATAAAGGAAGACTCCAAATAAATTGTAAAATGCAGCAACATCCAAAATACTGACATTCTAAGCCTCTACAGATCTCAGAACAGCACTGCCACTGACCACACCAGACAACAAAGACTACGCCTATCTGTGGACAACTAACTGTCTACTCAGTTCTAGATGGTGAAACTGACGGGGGCTGACATAACAGTCACATTTACAAAAAGTGTCTCCAAATGCTTGATGAGGGAAACCCCTTCCACAGAGGAGCATGTGCAACAATTCCACAAATAATTGCTATCCAGGGCAAGGCACATTGATATGGAATTTTTGTTTTCGTGCAAATTAAGGAAAAACAAAACAAAACAAAACAACATTGTTGGGGGGGGGAGATGAGGAGCAAAGTGACTTCCCAAGAATTTCAGTTACTTGATTGTATAGGACAGTAGTAGGACCCTTCTGAAGGGCCGGAAAACATAGTTTAAAGGCAAGTGCCTAGAGGAGGGTTACAATATTGTGTCTTAATGCACTCTACTTTAGCCTACGTTAACTATATGAAAATTAGTCACTAACACTAGAACATGCAGACTCCCTCGGCTGGCGCAGCTGCCGCCAGGATGAGAATATATGTATAGCACAGGAAACCTCCAGGCTGCAGGAGAAGCAAAGGGAAGCTTCGCTGTCTGGTAGAAAAATTACTTGCATTTTTTTGTTTCTGTTTTTTTTTTTTTGTTTTTTGTTTTTTTGTTTTACATAAGATACAGGACGTTTGGGGGTGCGAGCGTTTTGTTTTGTTATTCCCTGGCGAGCACCCTCGATCTGAGCGGGCACCGCCGTGAGTGTCAGTACTGGTTTCATCACCATCACCATCGTCATTGCCATCGTCCCACAGCCCAGTTCGGGGACGCAAAGGCCTTTAAAGTTCTGGACAATCTCTGGTAGAATGAGGTGTCTGATAACTGATAAATCCTATGTTGCCAGATACATGTAGAAATTTTCAGAATTGGTATAATTCATGATAGTGACGTCTAGCTTATAAAATTAACAGATACCATGATTTCATTTTAGTTATGTGCTTTGATAACAGAAAATAATTAATTAGCATTTAATGTAGTTAACATATTGTGGTAAAAGCACCATTAGATTTGTTTTTTGTTTTTTTTTAAATTTTCCTTCAGTTTTTAAAGGGATACAAGTTTAACAATAAAAAACATAAAAAGCAAAAATAGCTCCCCTTTTTCTTGCAAGGCTGTTTTTTACCCCAATAATTTAGAGTCCTGGGGTGGAAGGACTTGAAAAACAAAAATAGAATTTTCAACAATCTCTATCTTACAAAGATATTTAGCTATCCAATGAAATTGCACTTCACTCAATTCAAAATTCGATTGTTTTGATCGTTTCCTGTCAGTTTCTATCAAAACAGACCATCTTCCCCATTTCCGTGTGAATTTTTGTGTCATTGTTGAAATTGTTGAAAAAAATGTTGTTCTTTTTTTAAATGTAAGTGCAGCATTTCGAGACTTTCTAAAAACTGAACAGTAGTAGTAGTTTGCCATTCTTGGAATCGTTCTGCAACGTGAGCGGATTCACTGTCCTTGCGGGCCATGGTATGGGCTTAACTGCTGACGGCTGAGCCAAACCAAACTGAAAGAAAAATAGAAAAAGAACATAACTGCATTCTCTTTTTCCAATATGTTACAGAAACATCGCCCTTTGACTGTCCCGTAAGTATAGATTGCAGATCTCAGCTACTACGAAAGATTTAGTTCTCCGTGCGCCTCCTGCCTGCTCAGGGAGGCCACACCGCGTGGGTCATTCATGAAACACTGTGAAACAGCGGGCTCTGAGAGGGAAGGGTGTTGCAACAGGAAGTAGTGAGCAAGGCTCGTGCTCCGCCAGCCACAGCTCCTAAGCTCACGCCCCGCGAACACTTCACATGCTACAAAGCCCAGCCATTTCCAGCACCATATGAGAAATTACAACAGTCCCTAAAGTATTTTTTTAAAAAATCCCAAAAGGTTATGGCCTTTGCTGTTTGACCATAATGCTTGCTGTTTCCATGTACAGGTGGATCTGAATCGGTGTTTTCTCCCCTTCCGCTGACAGTGAAGTTGTAGCCGCGCGGGGCTGAGGTTGCGTCCATGTTACAGAGTTGAGAAGGGGTCAGGTGGTCTGTCCAGTGGGTGGTGGGACGCTGTGACTTTTATCCCAGGTACCAGGACTGGAAGACAGAAGGGAAAGTATGGTTAGAAGTGTAGCTGTGTGTGGACATGGTCCCGAGTTCAACCCTTAGCACTGCTTAAAAACAGCCCAGCTTATAAAAACACTCAACATAGTTCAGAAGCTGCCCTTCCAGCTGTGGAATTAGGGTCTATGTCGGGGTTCACCGAACAAGGTAAAGGAACAACAACAGCAGCTGTGGAGACTGCAAAGTTGCTCCTCTAGAGTGAAACCTGAGGTCCGGCTGGGCTTTGCCAGTGCCCTGAGTGTGCTGGCAGCATGGAGCAGTTCTGCCTACTGGAAATACACATCCAGTTTTGTGGTCTGTGGGGCAAGAAGCCTGAGCACCTTGCTTGCTGCCAGTCCTCGGGTATAGGGCCTGGTCCCCCTTTTCATTCTCGAGGAGGGAGTGATGAGGAATGGAAGGGGCGGTTGCCAATGGCCACTCTCACAGGTTCTAGAGTATCCTGTGAAAAGAGGCGATCCCTGCTGAAGGTGTGATCACAGTACTGCTTCAAGGGTAGGAAGAAGTCATCAACAGAGACCCTGTGAGGACCAGCCCAGGCCGAGGTGAGCAGGGCTGTGGAAGCACCCACCCAGGTGACCCCAGGCAGTCACTCCTGAGAGCTGGGCTTGGGATGCAACAACACTCTGTTCAGCCCAGTATTTCTACAGCACTATTTCTGGAAATGACACATAACAGTCAGGAAGTGGCCAGCCTTGGCTTTAGGATGCCTGGAGCTCTGAGGGCATCTGCTGTCCTGTCCCTCCCCGCGTCCACAGGCCCCATCACCTCCCCCTCTCACCAGGGCATAGGTACTAGGCCTGGAGACTGTTGGTCATATGTTGCATTATCTGCTGGCCTTTTTTTGTTAGCAAAGAAACAAAGCCAGGTAAACGACGTGTCCAAGCATGGATGAGCACCAGTTTCCCAAGTGAAATTAAGAAGTGCATGGCTTTTGCAAACTTTGTGCTAGCTACACTCTGACAAACCACTGCAGTTGTTGGTCACAGGAACAACATCAGACCCTCCTCCCAAAGTGGGGCCTCAGGACTCTCTGAGTCGCCGTGTCAGAAAGGGCTGCAGCCTGCTTGACCCCATGAGCAGATGGCTTGTTCTTGTCCCTGAGATTCAGTTAGGAAGTAAGAGCTGTTTGATCTGGGATCAATGGCTTGGTGACAGCTCCATGGAGGTTGGAATAGGATTTCCCAGCCACAACAACCATCTCATTTCCAGAGGAGTCAAAAACCCTGAGCTCTGAGAAAGGACTCGTCCTGAGGACTCACCGATGTCCTTCTCTGTCCTCTGTTTGGACCCCACAACACAGCCTCTGTGTCCTGAAAGGAAATTATCCTGGCAGCAGCAAACTGACTCTAACGGCACAGAACAATGACGCAGCTGGCGAGGAGCCCCCCGAGTGGGCCTGCACTCAGGACCTGGGGCCATGTGACCAACCACACTTGCAGTGGGGCTCTGGCCTGAGGAGCAGCATGCTCAGTGCCCTCTCTGAGGCGGATGCAGCCTGACTTCCTCAAGGTGGGAAGTCCAGGACTTCCTGTGCAGAGGCCCAGGATGGAGGCTGCAGGGAGTCGGCAGGGGGAGCAGTTCTCCAGGCCACCGTGTCTGGACCAGACCTCAGGGCACCACGGAAATCTGCAGTGCCTCTGCACTTCTCTTAAAAAGCAAAGCAAGAGAAAAAAGTTTCTTCACACATCTTACTATTCAGTGTGTGCCTTGCCGACAAGGTTACCCAGAGCAGCTCTGTAATCCTTCACTGAAATAGGCTTTATTGATTGCTCTGGTCTATTGTTCCCTTTTCAAGTCCCCCAAGTTCAAGTTCATCCTGGTGTTACATCATGTCTGGTTGCTATGAGCAACCAGACAGACCCAGACGTGACTATCATTAGCAAGAAACCCTCACTCTCCTCCCACCAGCCTTCCAGTGGTTCTGACGTAGCAGGCCCAGTGCAAACACACTGAAGTATTTATTCTGCCTAATTTATGACTTACAGAGCAAGCGGGACCCCCACTCCAAAAACCAACACTGTTGTACATGTAATTAATCTGTCCTCCCCTGGCGCTTGGGAAAGTTAGACAAAGGACTAATTATTGTGTTTCACCCTGCACACTTTCCTTTGGGGGTGCATATTTGCATGGGAAAGAAAACTCCAAGGGCCAGCCTGTCCCCTTGCTTCTTCCTGCTGACCTCTTGACATTTCATGAAATACTTTAGCTGCTTAGGGGAATTAGAAAAAAAACGCGATGTGAATGTTACTCCTTCGGAGTTGGTATTCAGCAACACAAATCAACTCATGACATGTTTAAATTTAAATGCTAACCACACACTCTCGGAGTTACTTTAAAGGTTAGTTTTTAATCAATAGAACTTGCTGACTCCGGGTTTTTGAGCTGCACACTGCAACTCTTGGGCTTTTGTCTTGGCTGAGGCTTGCGAACTTTCTTTCCTTGAGATGATTTTAGCAATGATGTGCGGACACAGAGGCCCATTGTGCTCTGACCAGCAACGCCTCAATAGAGGCAGGGCCATCCTGGGGCGGGCGTCAATATGACTCTGAAGACAGGGGTTGGGGGTCTTTATTAACTCGTGAAAAACCTTAATTAACCCTTTCAGGCCCCGACTCAAACCTATTCTTCCACTTCTCCACTCCTGTAATTTGACCATTAGTACTTATTTCAACATCACACTAATCTTCATGACAATTAACCCAGCTACTTGACCAGGACTTTCCAGGGGAAAGTCAGTCAGGGAACTGCACAGAGGGTTTTTCCCTCGAGTGAGGCTGCTTTGACTAAGTCGTCTGCAGCAGTAGCTGATGAACAGGTCTAATGAGAACCATAACACACTCATTTGGCCAGCTGGTCTCAGCACCAGTCTGGAGCTGACATTCTCGAGCCTGTGGCGAGGTGCGCACTGCATGTGGTCAGCTGTGCCACCGCTGGGAGCTGGGGCCACTGGGCCAACTGGGCCACCATGCTGGAAAGCTCATTTCCCTCTCCATCTCTATTATGCAAACAGTGCAAATTGCAAAACATTCACTGAAGAATCAGTCCACATATTCTCTTCCTGAACCACACAGAAAAACAAAAGGGAAATCTGAAGTTGTTAAATTGTTGAGGTGGAACAGCAAATCACTGGGAAAATGTTGACACATGAAATACAACTCACTTATGGAGGGTTAAAAAGTCATCTTCAGACAATTACTGGCAGCGGTGTGGGTTTCTGCCTTCCTACTTTATAGCCCCTTGATCCACACTGCTGTACCCCGAGGACTACAAAGGAGCCCCGTCCCATCCGCAGGAGCATCACAGTGTGGTATCTGGTGAAGCCATCTCAGGATAGGAGCCCTGTCCCATCCGCATGAGCATCACAGTGTGATATCTGGTGAAGCCATCTCAGGGTAGGAGCCCCGTCCCATCAGCAGGAGCATCACAGTGTGGTATCTGGTGAAGCCATCTCAGGGTAGGAGCCCCGTCCTATCCACAGGAGCATCACAGTGTGGTATCTGGTGAAGCCATCTCAGGGTAGGAGCCACGTCCCATCTGCAGAAGCACCACAGTATGGTATCTGGTGAAGCTATCTCAGGGTAGGAGCCCCGTCCCATCCACAGGAGCATCACAGTGTGGTATCTGGTGATGCCATTTCAGGGTAGGAGCCCTGTCCCATCTGCAGGAGCACCACAGTATGGTATCTGATGATGCCATCTCAGGGTAGGGAGCCCCGTCCCATCCACAGGAGCATCACAGTGTGGTATCTGGTGATGCCATCTCAGGGTAGGAGTCCCGTCCCATCCACAGGAGCATCACAGTGTGGTATCTGATGATCTATCTCAGGGTATTTACATTATGGAAGTAAGCAGGGCTTTGATCTACTTTTCCACAGGACACTGGCTGCAGTGCCTCCCAGAGTCCTACTCCCCCCTGGGCCGACTGGGTGCAGTTAGCTGTGTGAGGTCTAGGGCAGGGATGTCCTGTGAGGGGGTGCGTCCTCTCCAGTGTTCAAGGTGAAACATCAAAAGGGATCTGTAGTCCAGTACCAGGGCTCAGCTTTCCTGCTCTCCAGTCGGATGAAGCAGTAATCTCATCAGGTTGGAAAGTGCTGAGTAAGGATTTAATAAAGTGCCTGCAGATGTGGCGTCTCCGAGGCATTCACCTCATGTAATGCAAAGCAGCTCCACCACTGAACGTGCTGATAAAATTTCATTTAACCATTGCAGTGGACTTCTTTCCCCTTCATAGTGTTCTAAGGAGTAGACCACACTTCCCGCCCCTTTATTTACAGCTCCATAAAGGTCTGCCCCCTTTCGGCCAGGATTCTGGAGTCTGCACAGCCCTCAGGTTACAAACCATCCAAAGAGAAAGCCAAGGTGGTGTGGGCACCTCTGCAGCACCTGTCGGCTTCACGTTGGTGCCTCACAGAGTGCAGTTAGGGAGCTGAGCTATTTTCCAGGACATGGTTACCAGGCTCCCGAGGAAGCAGTGAGGGGATGCGCATCCCTCTGTTGCATGCAGCCCCCTATGACCACCTTTCAGCGTCCTCAGGAGGCCAGGATGCACATTGTAACAACCAGAGAAATGTGTCCATTCAAGATAGCTCTGTCTTACTCAAACCACAAAAAGGCGGTGCCAGGGAGGGCAGGAAAGACTGATGGCAGACTCTGTTCTTCAAATTAAAAAGTTAAGCAAAGGCCGCAGCGCAGAGTTTAACGCTGCTACAGCACAGAGGCTGTTACTGCGCACCCGGACGGGGTGTGGCAGGTGCGCAGCATGAAAACACCTACTGTCATCAGCAGGAGCACAGAGATGCAGGACCCAGCGCCCCACTGGCCACTAGAGGCACACCCACTGGACCTTCCTGGGCGTGCTCACCACTGCCTTCTCTGGAGACACTGCCTGTGTGGGCCATGCATCTCAGCGGAGTGGTGTGGCTTCCTGCCCTTGTTTGGGTGAACTAAACCACTTTCCAGGGCAAACGAGTTGCTGTGGCAGATCCAACTGAACCTGGCAGTGCTGTCCCTGCCCCCGGGCAGGGGAAGCCACTTGCTGGGCTCAGCCAATGGAGCCTCTTCGGCCTTCTTGAGTGTGAGCTGGGTGCCTGGTGTGTTGGATGCAGTAACCATGGAGTCAGGCCTGGGACTCTCCCATCTGCAAGAAGGCACCAGGCTGCAGACTTCTGGTCCTTCAGATGCCAGGCCCCTGGGTTCCCACCCAGGATGCCTGTCGCCATGCCAGTGGGGGATTGAGTAACAGGAGCCCCACGGTTCACATCTTGGGATGACTTCCTGGGTGATCGGTGTGGTACAGATGTCAGCTGTTCGCACTGCAGCCTCGGGCTTTGATCTCCAGTAGTTTTCCCTGTCTGACTGTATTTTGTTAATTTAAAGAAGTCTGTTTTCAATAACTCTGAGCTGAGACCTGTTTATGGTGCAGGAAACCATGAAGACATTAGGGGCCAGTCGTGGCCCGCTCACCTCGGTGGCCATCCCTTTCACCACTCGTCCTGGCACCAGGGCTGCATCCAGCCCCTTCCAGTCTGCAAGCCACCAGCTTCTGCAAGCCTGGCACAGACTAGCTCCTGCTGGTTTGGCTGGCTCTTGTCGGTCCTTCATTCCTCTGAGGGTGGCTTCCAGCGCAAGTCAGAGCCTGAGCCATCTATTTCTTCTTGAGAAGCCCACCTGCCTGCTTGGAGTATGGGGTTCTGGTTCATGGTCAGCAGAGGGGACACTGAATGAACATGGAAGGAGGTGAAGGAGGAATAGGCTGTGCCCAAGTTCTCGGAGCTAAGGGTCAGACAAGGCACGAACCACATCCCCTGTGACAGGCGGGCTCAGCAGGAGACACAGGGCCCCTTGGTTGCCTAGTGCTGCCCACAGCACCCTTTCCCAGCCCAGCTGTCCTGGCTGCCCCGGGAGCATGTGCGCCAGTCTGGGGGCCCAGGCTGCGGCCTGCTCACTCGAGCCCAGCGCAGTGGCCAAACCACCAGTCCCTGGAGAGTGGCTGGCTGCTTCCAGCCAAGACCTCCGTTTTGGTTCAAACCTCAAGACAGGAAAACACTCATCTTTTTACCCAGCAAGGCATCCAGTCCTCCAGACCTCGGAGGAGTGCACACAAGCCAGCCCTGCAGACCAGCTCCAAGTGGGAACCTCTCACCACAGCCTGGGCCCGGCTCTCACGCCCAGGTCAGGTCTCCCTGACCTCTTTGCTGTGTCTGTCCAGCGGTCTCCTGCACCTGTCGCCATACTTCAGGGTTCAAAAGCGCACTCTGGCCTACACCTCTGTCTGGAGACTCAGTGGAAGCTACAAGCATGGCAAGAACCATGACTCAGGTCCAAAGGACAAGGTGCCCACCTGAGGCAGTGGTGCTGGCTAGAAGCAACTTAGCCAGCACCTCTGGGTCTCAGTTCCCAACTCTAAGAAGCAGAAGCCACAGCTTTGCCCATCTTGTGGAAAGGAAATGAGGCGATGCCTGGCTGGGCTGCACAGAGAACCAGGGAGCCAGGCGGATGTGCAGGGGCCTGGGGCCGCAGGCAGGGCGATGGAGTTTCCTAGCAAAGAGCTGGCTCCCCAAGGTGCTTCCGCTCATTTAAAGATATAATTTCTTAGTTAAAAGTAGCAGCTGTAGCAACCCCGTTCCCCAGCTGCAAGAGAAAGTTCCTGAGAAAATAAAAGTCTGTGTTTAATTGCGGTCTTAGCATTGGAGCGGGGAGGCCCAGAACACAAAGGGGACTGGCTCAGGCTTGTGAGAGGCGCCTGGCCCTCTGCTTGCAAGGCTAAGCTCTGTGCCTCAGAGCTGGGCGGGGGGCAGCGGGCGGTCAGGCTGTGGGGGCAGGGGCAGTCCTATTTTGGTTTTTGTTAGCAAATGGCATACTACATAGATCAGAGACTTCTTATAAAATACAAACCCCCACTGTACACAAAGCACAGGAAAATGTGAAGGAAAAAGGGAAAAACTAAAAGCAGCTTAGGGTGTGTTAACGCTGCCATTCTGTCAGCTTAAAGAGTATTTTATGCTTGATCAACAGCTCTTTTTTATTGTGCTTTTCTTTCATTCATTCAGGACATCAAAGCTGGGCGCCACCACCAGCATACCTGCCTTCTGGAGCCGCGGAGGAGGGGTTCTAATGAAGCTGGCTCTGGGGGCCCAGACCCCCGTGGACACAGCAGTTCAAAGGGAATATTTCAACAATGATTACATTTTGTAAATCTTTTTATGAAAGAGACAGCTTATTTCCTGCTTTTTCATGAAAAATAGATTCTGTCCATTAAAGGCAGGCTGCGCCACGGAAGCTGCCCGAGATCTGAGGTGCGGTGTGGAGATTAGAGGGACGAGGGCCCGATGAGGCCGTCCTGGTGCCTGTCCCCTGGCCAGGGTGACTTTCCGGATGTGCTGGGCGGGGCTGGACAGCCCTGGCCCCAAACCCAAACCCTCATTTGTGGTCTGTTCTGTGTTTTGATTCCACTGAAGCCAGAGAAGATCAGGAGGAGTCAGGCCACCCATTCTATCACACAAGGGCAAGATGAAAGGTTCTAGTTACAGACTCGCTAAGTGGTGTGCTTTAATGCCCGAGATCGGACAAACTCTTTTCCATATGGGAATCTGGCCCATAAAAGGCTGGCTGTGTTCAGACAGAAAGCCGGCTTTCTTAGGGCCTGGTGTCCGACCACAAGACAAAAACAGAGGAGTGGCCCAACCCTTTGTAAGTTTGGATTTTCGCAGTAAAATAATCTTTGGCCTGGCAGGGAGGGAGTTGTGGAGAATGAAGAAGGGGGTATGATTTCCTGGGGAGCTATGAAATGAAAAAATGTATGTTTTCTACACATCGGATTCCACATTTAATTAAATACTTGTTGCCTAATAAGTGCAGACAGTCACACTTGAGGCTGGCCCCACGGTGGCTGGAGGTGCCCTTCTGCTTAAAGACAGAGGCGTGGGAGCGAGGCCCGTGCAGTGGAGCGAGGCCCGACCCCGACTGTGACCGTGACCGTCTTGCTGGCTGCCTGAGCTAGCATCTTGCCCAATCCTGCCGGCAAATCCCTCCTGAGCCCTTGCTGTATGCATGTGCAGGCAGACGGAGACCATGAAGGGAAACGGCACTGCGAGGGAGAGTCTGGCTGTCCCCCCATTCTCCCAGAGTCACCTCAACAGCAGCCAGCAGACCTACCCCCCCCCCCCCGCAAAGAGTTCCCCTCCAACCTCCACCCTGAGCCCTGGGATGGGCAGCATCTGTGGGCTGCTCCTCTGCACTATGCCTTCCTCCTCCCCTCCTGCAGCAGACCCCCTACAGGAGTGGGACAGGGACAAGGACAGGCTCTGTCCACCCCATTGGGAGAAGGCACAGGGAAGGAGGGGGGGGAAGGGGAGGAAGAGGGGACAGAGGCTGCCATGGGTGCAGAGGCGGGTCCTGGACAGCACGCAGAGGCTGCAGCATCTGGCATCCAGGCCTGCGTGGCCAGACAGGGAAGGCCTGGCCGCCCAATGTCTAGGTCTAGGCAAGCAGATAGGGAGCTCAGCAAGGAGCTCACAGCAGGGCTGACCCAGCCCAAACACCACCAGCTGTGGCTGCACACCTTGAGCCCCTCAGCGGTGTGCAAAGGTCCATTCCTCCACCTTCCTCTCATGCCAGGGATACTATCTCTCTCCTTTTTGATGTGGCACTGT
Source organism: Dinomys branickii (assembly GCA_004027595.1). Lineage (NCBI taxonomy): Eukaryota > Metazoa > Chordata > Mammalia > Rodentia > Dinomyidae > Dinomys > Dinomys branickii. Next base: position 66,709 of record PVLD010010322.1, read on the forward strand.
AAGAGGGAAACTGTTCATACTTTCATACAGTCAGTATGACCTCAACCACAGAATAAATCCGGCCATGGCCTCAGAGACCTAACCCTGAGCCCAAGCACAGCACACTGAGGGTGGAAATGAAAACAAAAAATGGCCTTCACCTCTTGGTCTCCATGTGAGTAGCGTCTGGGATGCCGATGTGAAGGGGGTGCAGGGTCGCCTGGAAACAGATCTGTTTCCTCAACACCTCCCCAAGCCTGGGCCAGGAACAGTGATGGCAGTGACCACACTGGCTCTCCCTTCTGGCGCATGGTCCCATTTAGGGTTTTATGGCAACCGAACTTGTCTTTGTTGAAACGTGACTTGCAAAACAAACCCACAGGGGGAATGCTGCAGTTTGAAATGACAGTGTTTTTTAAATGCTGAAACAGCAAATGCTTTTTTATGTTCAGATTTATTTCCTCCTAAATTTGTAGATTTACGACCAAGCAATGCTCAGGGCCACAGATTGGTTCTTTCTAGGTGTTCCCAGGGGAGGAGTGGGTGCCAGCTGCAGGGTGAGGGTCCCACGACCGCACTGATGTTCACCTGCCTGAAAGCCATACCAGGGCCAGGACACGTAAGTGACATGTGTGCCTGGGAGAGCAACTCAGGTTGGACAGGGGAAATGGCATTCAAATGCAGCAACTTTAACCCATTTTTACCTTTTTAGTAATGGCTTTCGAGGAGGTAGGGATTCTGCAAGTAAAGATCATGGAAGACAGATTCAAGAACGCATTTCATAAAACTAAGCTTGTACACAGAAAAGTTCCCCGTTGGATTCTGGATAAATTCTATATGGTAGCCCTCTATTAGTAACCAAGAGTTAAGAACCAGTGTGGAGGCCACACACGTACATGTACACATACACACACACACACACACACACACACACACGCAGAGCACTGTTCCACAGCAGTCACACACTCCACGATTGCCTTACTATCATTAACAAAACCAATCGCAGTCGCGTGACAGCAACCTTTTCACTGGCTAGACCACTGTTTATGGTTTATGTGCAAGTACAAGTGGTATGGATAGCTGGCCCTCTGACCCAGCAATCACAGGAATCTTTCGGACACATCAACTCCTGCTGTTCTAGAAGACAGCTCAGTGAAAAACACTGAGATTTTCTTTCTGTGAAAGAAGTGAATAATCTGAGCTAAAATATGACTTCCTGCCTGATGACACCAACCTCTCTACATTGCTCTCCGGGACTCATTCATGAGTTCAAGTTCAGGGTTAGAGCGAATTGTGTGTTGGGCTCACAGTGAGCCTCACTTCCGTGAGGCCCCTGTGAACTCTGCAGAGGAGGCCTGGTTTCCAAGGCTGTCGGGGCAGGAATGTAATCCAGCTGGAGTGCGGCTGCTTTCTCAGGCAGTGTGGGCTTCACAGTAGCACTTTCCTGGGTGTGAGGTGTCTGCGGGCAGTGGAGGCAGGGGGAGCGTGAAAGCACAGAGCCACCCTTCTGGCTGAAAGGCAAGCTGAGTGTTCTGGACAAGCACTCTGGACTGCCCAGCCCCTACAACTTTAGGTCTCTGCAATCTGTCTCAGCTTCTCAGGGAAGTGGCTTGTGTGCCTCTACTTCCTTCAGAGACGAAACTAAGGGCATAACTGCTTTTATGCCTCCTTAAAGGAAGCGGAACAGTGCTGCAAAGAGAAAAGTCACCAGGCCAGAAGGGGTCCCACATTAGGTTTACCAAGAACCCTAAGAGGTTCACAGGTCCCAAAGACCTGTGGAGACAGATGTCCTCAGAGGAAGGAGCTAAGCCCAGGGGACAGAAAGTGGTTTCTCCAGTGCTCTAAGGAAATGGGTGGGGAGCACTGTGGTCCTGGCTGGCTGAGGGGAGACTCAACCTCGCCACTAAGCCAGGGCCCAGGGTTCAGAGAAGGCTATGTGGCCTCCACAGGGTACAGTGAAAAGTCAGTGGGGAAAGGAGGATGGGGACTCTGTCTCAAACCCCCTCCTGAGTCAGAGCTCACAAGACCAGGCTGGCACCCTTACCCCACAGCAGGCCTGCCTGAGCTGGGGTCACAAGCTCCAGGCTCCAGGCTGGGTGGGGGGGATCTGTGACTGGTCAGGGAGTGGCCAAGGAACCAGCCCTGCTTGGGCTCAGAGACCACACAGCCCAGGGCAACTGGGCTTGAGCCACACCGAGAAGGAACTGAGAGTCCCTTTCTTCACAGGCCTGTGAGGGTGACATAAAACTGTGCATGAAGGCTGGGCTCCTGACCAGCATCACCGTCGGGAATGAGGACGAGCGGAGGCTTTACCTCTGAGGTGTGCAGGGTCCCCTTCTGTCTTGGTGAAAATAGGGATCTCACCTGTCTGCCAGCTCATGGCCTTTGGTTGGATTGTGCATACACCAGCACAATGCTAGGATTTTACTCTTTTTTTTCCTTAATCCCCTAAACTCAGTCTAGTTTAAATGCTGAAAACAACCAGAGTTTTCTAAACTCAAACTATATGTAAGTAAGTTTCTGAGTAAAACTCTTTGCTAAGAAAATGAGAAGTTTCTTCTATAGGATAAGGACAAGCAAATAATGTTCTGCAGAACAGGTGGTAGAGTGGGTATCCTGTGGGGCCTCAGTTAGCAGCTGGTGAATGGGTGGAGCCAGGGCTCACAGCTCTAAGGTTTCCAGGCCTTCACCCAAGACCCCAGCACAGTCTTCGCAGAAGACAACAACTGGCCCAAATGACTGCCAATCACATGCTTGCTCTTCTGTGATTTTTCTTTTCCATAAATACTGATAAAATTTTGGCTCATTCTCCACTGCCCTTTGAATGCCCCCTCCCATTAACAGTTGCTATGGGAACCCAATTAATCATAACTGCCAGTGTTACTGTTTTAAGCAACTTTGGAAAACAGTGCTTGGGAGAAATTTGAAACTCAAAATGATCTGCAGATTTCCCAGTGGATTTAATTTATCCATGTAGATCTTAAAGTTAGTAACTTGATAGTAATCTTTTGCATTTATTAATGTGTGGATAGGTAGGTTTGGGTCTCGTGTTATTCAATTTGTGTTGAATCTTCTGAACAGTAGTCTCATCTGTTATGGTTTATGTACAAATGTCCCAAAGAACGTTACGTGCTCATAGGGGGGCTTTTGAAAGATGGGCGAATCACAGGAGCACCACCCCTGAGGTGCTGTTAGAAGGTAGGGTCTGCCTGGAAGAGGAGGGTCACTGGGGTGTGGCCTTTGAGGGTCCATCCTCCTCTCACACTTCCCTTTGCTCTCTGCTTCCTGTCCACCATGATGTGAGCAGCCTTCCTCCTCCAGCCCTTCTGCCAAACCACCTCTGCCTGGAGCTGGCCCACCATGCAAGGTCTGAAACTCCTGAAAGATGAGCCAAAGTGAAGCTCTCTTCCTTTAAGCTGGAGGTATTGGATATTTTGTCCCAGAGACCAGGAAACTGATCAAGACAGATTTGGGTACCGAGAGTGGGGCTGGTGCTATGACACTACTGACCACATGTTCAGAAGCCTTTGAAACTGGTTTGTAGGAGGAGTTTGGAAAGGATCTGAGACGCACAGAGCTGTATATTGGGTTTCATGGGAGAATCTGGTTGGAGTTCAGAATGCAGATAGAAATTCAGAGAGAAAGACCATGCTCAGGAAGCTTCATTTGGGAGCAAGGATTACACTGGGATTTGGATTCCAGCTCATGTGTGTTATATTACGGCAGAAAATTTGCTTACATTTTACTATACCCTGAGACTTTACAGGAAATGGAGATTAAAGGTGGCAGACGAATTAATCTGATGGAGGAAATTTCAAGGCAGCCTGATGTTCAGGTTGTAGCGTAAATACTGCCTGCTGCTTTTACCCAGGTTTATGTTGAGAGTCAGGGGCAAAAAGCTCATTTGAAAGCTTTCTATCTTCCCAGAAAGGAAGGGCTGGCAAAGTTGGAGCAGAGGAGCACCTTGTTGCCAAAAAGATTAGCATTAAAAAGCCAAATAAGAGACTTCTGGGAAGATGGCGACCGGGTAGGCAGGAGAGAGAGAACCTCCCAGAGGACTACCACCCAAACAATGAAATATAACAATATGAAGACAGAAATAAGGACTTCCGGGAAGAAGACGACCAGCCGAGAGAGCGAGTGTGGAGGGAAGAATGGCTTCAGCTCCTGAACCCGACAGAGAACGCGCTACTGGGACAAACTGCACCAAACCGGGCAGCGCTCCGGGATCCCGCTCAGAACCCCACCCCGCAGCCAGCACTGCGCGAACTGGAGCAACAGCGACCGGCCAGCGGGATTTCTGAGTCGGGGAAAATCTCCATCCAGGGAAAAACATCTGAATGGCACTCCTGTCTGCACGATCACAGGGTGAATTAAGTGCGCGCTCTAACCGGTTTTTCATGAATCGGGAAGAAGCTCAGCCCAGCGAGAGACATCAAAGCAGCTTCAAGGACTGCGGGATCTCCCGGGTGGGAAGACCTACTTAGGCGCCCCAACGGGTTTTGTGAGGGGGGAAGGAGCTCCACCCAGGGAGAAAAACCTGAGTGGCCTATCTGCAAGAATCCTGGGGTGGCGAGCTGTTTATTTGCCCTGGCCAGGTCTTGGGGTAGGGAGTAGAAGCGGAAATCTCAGCAGACAGCTTAAGGGACATTCTCCCAAAGAGAAGTAACCATTGGAGCAGCCTCTGCAGCAGACCTTTGCCTGCTGAACTGTCTGTGGAATTTATAGCTCCAC